>JAODKT010001809.1:139994-159977 GCA_027576195.1 Cossypha heuglini | reverse complement strand
CTCCAGTCTCTCACTGCCAAATTCAGGGAGGAAACCAGGATTTAAACCACCAGAACGTCACCCCAAGGTGATCTCGGGTCTAGGAGAAACCTCGGGCTCGGACAATTAATCTCTTTCTACAGTCCAAGAATCACTACTGCCATGTAAAAGCACAAGACAATCAACTAAACCAGCAGTATCTCACCACAAAAATCCAGGATCCCCTGTTTCTGTAATACCTTTCAGTCCCAGGACACAGGGCCTTATATAGGAAACAAAAACAATGATTTACCTGAGTTTATGTTGCAATGTAGCCCAGGTGTCACCTGCATGAAAACAACAACTAGGTCACTGTCATAGTGTCTGAAATGGCTGGAATACCTTCAGAGAAGTTTGTAACTTCCAAACAATTTCATCCACCACAGAATGAAGCACAGAGAAAGAAAGTAATGGCCTTCACAGGACACGACCAGATATAATCACAAGGATTTTGTTGCCTTACAAAAACTTACTTCCTCCAAAGGATGATTGTCTTCCAATTTCCATTTGTATAACAGAACTAGTAAGACAGTAGTGCTATTCAAGTTTAAAATTCACTGTCCATATAGCTTTTCTACCAGAAAAAAAAAAAAAAAATAACATCAACCACTTATCTCTACAGGCACCGCAGTTTCACATCATTTCACAGAAGACTAGTATCACAATTGAAAAAACAAAAGGTCAGCTGTAGCAATCCTTCCATAACAGTTTATTTGCAACACCTTTCCCAAGCGAGACTAAAAAAGAAAAGCAAAAAAAGCACAGATGCACATATGGCAAACACCCACACTATTTCTATCTCATTAAAAGCACTCCAAAACTTCCTGAAACTTTGTCGAAAATATTTCAAAATCTGGAGAAATTGTAGTCTATGAGCAACAGGAACAGTACAGTGTTTTGCAGACTGTACAGTGCTAAGAGACATTTTAAAAAACTCCAGGACATTAGCTCAAGAATAAGCTCTACAGGAAGAATAAATTTTCTAAGGTATTCCGACATGCAAGCAACATACTAAACATGAAGGAAAACAGTACAAGATAGAGCTGTTCTGAAACGTATGAAGTATAAATTTTTGAAGTAGGCACCATTAAGGCATTTTCAGAAATGCCTAAAACCACAGAAATTATCAACTACTATTTCATTCTTTCTGAAGTAACAAATATATTTAAACAGCCTTATGTAGTACCTGAAATCATCCATTTTCAAGAATATGATCACAAATCTCTCACTCGTGTTATATAATATAGGTATTTTCTACACAGCTGAGTAATCCCCCGTATTTTCAAGAAGCTGCACAAGATTAGCAGCAAACACTCTCCCTCCCACCAAAACAATTCAATAACTTCAGTGTGACCAACAACTTTAATTTTCACATATTTCAAACAGCAAATTTAAAAAAGCATTTAAAAACTTCAAGATCAATGTAAAGAAAACTATCAAACTGCTTTTATAAAAACATCTTTTAAAAACTCTAACATTACCAAACATTAACAGACTGGGAAATAGAAAAGAAGAGAGTTGTACAGATGAAGAGAGTTGCAAAGCCGACATTTTATGCAAAGCAAAGCCCTCTTTGGTCACACTTATACCTTGTTGCAAAGCCTGACAGCAGTGAACTCTACAGCTGTACCTCCGGCACAAAACCACGGACAGCATCAGCAGGGAAGCATCCCCAGACACACAAGGCCTACAAACAAATCTTCTGGGCACGGGGCTCGTGTGTTAATGAGGGAGACCACTGCAGAGGTACAGCTATGCCTCCAACGGTAGCACTACATGTAATCAGCACTGCAGAAATGCAGCCCTTGGAAGCAGTCCCAAGAAGTCTTCTGGAAAACTTCCGCTGGCAATGCACAATCACCCACAATGAAGCTGGCCCATTGACCCATTTACCATATCCAGTATTTCTTTCTTTTGAGAGTGAGGAAAACAAAAATATTTTATGAAAACCTTACCCTTGAAAGCTTTTTTTGTTTTTCTCTATGTTTAAGAAGAATATTTAAAAATAAGTACTTTCCAATAATATTTGATCTTTTCTGTGATTTTTTAATCTAGATTTTTTTTTTCTAATTTACATTTTGATGTTTCAAATAGAAAATATTCTTAAAGCATACTTGTAATTTTACCAAGGTGGTAGGAGAGAGAACACCAGCACAATCTTCTCCATTGCCATGGTTTAACCCCAGGCAACAGCTCCACAGTGGGATGGGGAGGGGAATCAGTATGGTAGCAGTGACAAAACACAGATACATACACACACACACACATATATAACCTCATAAAAGCTTGAAAGGTTTAAAAATAATTTTTCAGTTTTAGACAACTGTAATTCAATTGCATAATCTCAGAATAACGTACAATTCCCAGAGAGACACACACAAAACAAAAACCCAAAATCTTCAGCAAATCACACTTGGATGCAAAGGAACAAGAAAACCAAACAAAGACAACCACAAGTTGGTGTCTGAGGACAACTCCAGCAAGACAATTTTTATGGAAAAAATCTGAAGCCAAACTTTTTAGTTATTACTGAAAAATTTGAATTAAAAAAAAACTCTACAAAAAAAGTGAAAATGAAACAGCTAAGATCTCTTAAAAATACTGGGGCAAAGCAACACATAGCTCTGAAAAGCAAAATAGGATGATCAAAATTAGCTACAATAACCACAATAGCACCCATGTGCAATTTAAGTGGAAATCCAAATACAAACTCAAAACTTCACCCACTGAGGGGATTGATGTTGCAGTTTAAAACTTGAAAGAATTTAACCTTGACTCAAAAAATGGTTTCAGCAGTTTGGTCTGGGTGCCTGTTCCATTTACTCTGTAACATTGTCTTCCAACAATGTAGCATTTTGGAGAAGACCTGGAAGAGCACCACAGAGAGCACACATTCATATACGCACTCTCAGGAACCAGTCACTACAGAAAGATGCAAAGAGGGAATGCATTTGTAGAACTTGTGCCTCAATGATCTGATCTCTCATATTGAAAACTGTAACCTATGTAAGTTACAGTGAAGTTCTTTGGGAAACAAAAGTGTTTTCCCACAACAACAGAAATTTGACAAGTTCATTCTTCTACTTTCATGAAGATAAAAAAGTTCAGCTGGAATTTGCTGGAAAGAAATGATATAAGCAAAGATGCCTGCCTGTCATTCATTAGTTTTACACAATCTTGTCTCTGATGTATACAAATAAAAACATATTTGAATTCTCTTTGATTGATGCAAATTACCACTATTTTAAAATAACGATACTGACGTTTTAAGGGATTTGCTTCACAGCATCATATTTATGATCTCTCTGTAAGCATCACAGCACACTGGGAGAAATACTATCAGTTTTGATTTATTGCTATCCTTAGTAAATGGCTGAAGACTCTTACAAAGTAGAGCATGAGTCAAGATACCAACTTAACAGATGAAGAACCTACAAGTCATTCATCTAGAGCGTGCCAGTGCTCTCTTTGACACCAGATTAAAACAAGTAAACAAACAAAAACGCCAACAAGAAAACAAACAAACTACAGAAATTTCAGCTCTGTTTAGGTAACTTCAGTATCTCGCAGCATATATATTAGCAGAAGGATTTTTTACTCTGGTATCATGGAATTTGGTTTGTGACTAAAGTACTGTAATACCAGTGATCCAAAAGGACAATCAAATAAGGGTAATTTAAACAATTGAAAAGGCTCCATATACAGCTACCAATCCCTGGTCACCAAGTTTTTAATTAAAAGCTCAAATAACTCACTCAACAACAAGGGTAGCCAAAAAATACACAAAAGAAACAAAGCTGAAGTGCCTACATTCTAACTCAAAATTTACAACTCACAACTCATGAAATTTGCTTGTATATTTACGATTTTTGCATTACCTCCATCCACTTGCACTTTCAATACCAGAATCTTCACCACTGAGAACATTATTTGTTACAGCTCTTCCGAAGTTTGATGTACAACACTAACATGCCAGCCATTACTGCACAGGCTTAAAAAGATGACACTTGAATGTATAAATAACTGTACTTAACCTTTACTAAAATGATATGCAAAATATATCATCTGCAAGTATCCAATGAATAATCACCTTAAAATGCTGACCAAAAAGTAGAAAAAATTCTGTATCAGCCATTTTTCCACTCTTTCATTCCACCACTCACTTCTTTGTCATTTTATTAATCCAGAGTATATGTAATACACATTTTTATACCGAGAATATTTACTAAAAGTGGTAACAAATTATAGCCCAAAGAAATGCTGTAAGTGATATAATACCTAATTTTATATCAATATCGAAACTGGAAGTTTTTTTAACAGTAGAGTAGGTACAGCCATTAATCAACCACATGTAACCTGACAAAAGTCAAAAAGTGTAATTAATTCAGCAATACAAATAACAACTCCAGCTGCTGGTTGCTTTTAAATGTGTACACACACACAAAGTGTACATGTCAAGTAAACTCAAAACACTAAAGTGAAGCACTTGCCTAAAAAGAAAAAACAGAAAAGAAGCAGGAAGTGGTAAAACCACACCTTATTGAGACACTTAAGAATTATTCTGACAGCAATCCTGGCAGCTGAAGGGACCAAAGGGTCTGTGGAACCAGCACAATATTCAGAAATTATCTGCCATGCATTGGCAATTCCCCACAGCACGGGCAGGAGCTCATCACCACTACAAGGTCAATGCCGCCACCTAAGGGCGACAACACCGCACTGTGTTTACCGGCACAGTACTTTGAGAAAGTTATACTGAAAGCAGGTCTGACTCCTGCACTGTGCTTCTAATGCCTTTATAGCAGATATATGCACCTGACTCATGCACACGTACACAAGCTTTGCCTTTTTCCCTTCCATTAACATCAAACCTAGCATAAATGTTTCACTGCAAGAACAGTATTACAGAAACTGCCCAGGTCAAAATGCAACTGACCTAAATAAATAAATAAATAAATAAATAAATAAATAAATAAATAAATAGAGAAAAACATTAGGTACATCGGGTTTCTAAGAAATTGACTGAATCATTTCATGTTGGTAAAAAGTTAATAGAGTAAATGTTTCAGAAGAGCTTGCCAAAAGGCAAACTTTTCCGTAGCATTTTTACTACCAGACAGATGTCTCATGCAGTTCTTCCAAAAGCATGACTTCTCACACTTCATCTTAGTATCAGTATAGCTATTAAGCGCATTTTTTAAGTGTCAAACCTTAGTTTTGTGGTATATTAGGTGATTCTGGTACGTATGCAAAGCGTTTGAGAAACTAAAATACAAGACAGGCTTTATCATTACTAGTGCATACCAGTGCAGACTACCAGCATGCCATCTGCACCAAGTTTCTGCTTTAGAAATCTCTAATGTAGTACTTGACAGAAGATGAAACATCATTATTCAAAGCTATGATATACAGCATACACGAGAAAGAAATCCATCTCCATATGTACAGAGTCCTTTACTGTAAGGGTGATGAAGCACTGAACAGGTTATCCAGAGACATTGTGGACTGCCCCATCCCTGGAAGAGGACAGGTTGCATGGGGCTTTGAGCCACCTGGCCTACCGGTGTTAGTGGTAGTGGGATTGGGACCAGAGCTTTTTAAGGTCCCCTCCAACCCAAACCATTCCATGACCCCACGATCTTCCTGAATATGTATATATAATTTTAGCCAGCAATAAGTTGAGAGATGGTAGTTATTTAGCATAAACAAGTCATAAGTAGGACTAGCTACATGAAGTTACAAAGCTGTGTGATTTAGTGTGTTGCTTGCTTAGCATCAGTAGCTGGATTTGCTCAATCCTTAGGCCAGAAGCTGTGAACTTAGACCTAGATATGCTTTCAGACAGAATAATTAATTTGCTTAGTCATCGTCCTAGGAACTGGTACAGTGCTGTGTTTTAGCTTTAGTATGAAAAGATTATCGATAACATAGTGACATTTCAGTTGATGTTAGGCAATGTTTATTATATTAAGAATAGTGGTTTTTCAGCTTTCCATGCTCTGCCAGTGAGTAGGTGCACCAGAAAAAAAACCAGAAAATAAGGAGGTTACAGTTGTCAGCACAAGCTGTAACTCAACAAGACAAGAAATCACACGTCTGCCTGTGTGGTGGACATGGAGAAAAAAAAAATCAGGAAAGTGCTAAAACACCACAAATCAAAAATCCCCATTTGATCAAGGCATCACAAGAGCACATGAGAGGTGGGGGCATAAGTCATAAGGGTATAATTGCCTGGCGTTTTCTTTGTTCTGGGTCCCTCTTTAAAGGCACCTGACCTTCGCTAACCTGATGCTGCATCTCCATTAAACCCCCTATTTTTATAAATCCAATGTCTGAGATGCTGCTGTGGGAAACCTAGGCCATGCCCAAAGAAGGAGGAGGTGCCTGTGTCTGCAAAGAAAACCAGCAACAGGGTCCTTCTTAACACAGGGACCTAATTGTAAAAATAGTAATTGAAGGGGAAAGTATGGAACAACGACAGTTCTTTTCAAAACCTCAAATAATGAAATAAAGTGGTTCAAAATATTTTGGGAAAGTACGCCTGAAGAAACATGGGAAAACAATTCTTTTTCTGAGGTTTCTTCAACTAGAAGAGCAGATTTAAGCATGCATGTAAAAAGTGAAATGGCATACGGAATATATTATGGGGGTTGAAAAATGGACAAGGAAACTACATTCTTTTGGACTACTTAAAAAAAATTCTTTCATTTACTTGTTACATTGAAATAAAGTAAGTTATTTCCATACTTTCCATGCAGTTTATACACCTTACAATACTTTCCTCCTGAAACAATTTGCCTGGGCTAAACTCAAAGCAAAATACTCTCTCCTCCCAATGTTTGTGACACAAGGTACAATGCTGAAGTGTTTTGCAGATGACAAGTACGAAGCAGGAAGAGAAATGCTTCCCAAAGTAAAAAACAGAAGTGGGGAGGGAAATGTCATTAAAAGACAAAAATAAATTTATCAGCTTACACAATGCTAATTATCCAGAAAATATGAGAATTAAGTTTACTTTTTCCTAAGCATTTTATACTAAGTTGATTACAGTCAATGCTTTAAAAGCATATGTTAACTGTTTAATTGTGTGACAAAACTGTGATATTCTGTTCAGTCTATCTTAATTATTTTTTACTGAAACTAAAGTGTATTATTCACATATTTTAAGCACTCATGTTTCTATCAAACATAGCATCACAGTTAACTTGAATTTCAACTCTTATCTGCTGCAAACTGCAAAGGTAAGCAGAACACTTACAGAATACTCATCTTAAAAACTCGTAAAATAAGTACTTAAAAAGTGTTATCACATATCGAGCATATTGCCAACTGGGCCAAAACTTGCTTATCTTGAAATTGAAGCATCAAGAGTCTAACAAAGAAATAGAAACATGGTCAATTATATTCTAACTCTCTTAATGAATGTACCTGGGAACCATCAAACAAATGATATGCCTTTAAGGACCCACTTCACAACATCATTTTATTGGAAAGAAAGAAGTGCTGCCATAGGAGCTATTATAGTAGCCCATCTACTCCTAAATGAGCTTGTAAAAGAGAAAACAAAACAAGGGAACAAAGTATAGAGGTAGGAATGTAGTCTTTCTATTACAATATCTAAAACTGTACCTCACTTTAGCTTTAGAAGTTCTCATTACCCATATCTAGTTCACCACAAAAAAACACAGACACTGGATAGAATAGGAAGGAACAAACTTGTAACTACCACCTGTCAAATTTCAGCAACTATTATATTACAATTTTAACCATTAAGTTACTCAGTTAAGGAAAAGCAATTAAAAAGAAAATAGTTCGTAAAATTAAATTAGTTAAAGGGATAAGGGCTTTCTCCAGCTCTACAGTGAGCTACCAAATCTAGATCTACTCTATTCGAAGTAAGGAAAATAGACAGCTTGTGCAAAAGTTTCTGTAGATAACCTTTCAGGTTGGATGCACTGAAGTCACTTAATTCTGCATCTCACAAAACCTTTAAAACCTTTTAGGACTCTATCCTTCTATGCAAGGTTGCAATAAAAGCAATTCAGTTTAAGTACTCCCCACTCTGTCTCAGTGAGAGTACTACAGGTTAGCATGGAGCAGTTCTCTGACTTTGCACTTAAGCTATGTACTCTGCCTGGGGGGTGGAAAGATTAAAAAAAAAGCAACTGGTACAAAGATAACAACGAAATTAACGCATCCATCCTCCCCAGTTTCATTCACATTGAACCTTCACATGATGCAAACACAGAAGCTATAGCATACCATACCAGTCACCATAAAATAACAAGTCCAACTAAATTCAGCCAAGAAATTAGGAAATTTTCTACCTTTGTCTGGACAGAGCTATCATCTCTTCTTCCATTTACACTGAAATGCTGTGAGACTATTCAAGTGCATCACGCTGCTTGGGGAGAGATGAGGAGAGACAACAGAGTGGAATAATTTCTAAGTCCTGCAAAGTTTCTTCGTTGGTTGGGGGTTTTTTTTGTGGGTTTGGTTTTATTTGGTTTTGTTGTTGTTGTTGTTTTTGTTGTTGCTTTGTTTGACTGGGTTTTTTTTTAATAGGTTCCCAATTTGATCTGTATGCTTCAGAAAAGAAGCTCAGCATATAATTGTTCTTTCACTCGAAGGACAGAGAAAAAAAATTAATGTTTTGAAGAGATACAAATCCTAAACAGTTATGCAAATAACAAGAACGTTCTGTTGTTGAGTTAGCCATGCAACATTAACTTTTTCCTCCTATGTCCTTTGTCCCATTTATTAATTGCAGCTTTTGCTTATTACCATGACATAATCAGCACTTAAAAGACAGGAAAGAGTCTATTTTTCTGTGAAATGTCTAGCATATTCAACAATCAGAACATAAATTCTCCTTTCTCTGTTTCTGCTCAGCAGTCTGGCAACAGAGTTACTTAGCAACAGATGAAGCAACTGAACTGCGCTGCCTGATCCACACACATTTCACTGCAAAGTAACACTCACAAAGGCATTATTTAGCTGATGGTTGCCTCTGCTTAGATGCATTTTTGAAGTATAAAATCCGTTAGTGTGAGGCAAGCCTTACACTATGAAAATGCAACTATCATGTACTATCAGTAATGCACTACACGTTTTGAAATAACAGAAATTGCCTGTAAGTCACATACATGATTCTGAGCACCTCTGAGAAAGGAATAAACAAGAAAATACAAAACACAAGACTACACAAGACTATTTATATTATTCACATGGATGTTACAGCAGTTGCTTAAATGGGGAGGATAGGAGTCCTCTTTCTAGCATACTGACAATGTACAAACTTTAAATACACAGACCAAGCTCTTGTGTCATGTACACTTTTCTTGCCACAGAATATTTTCATTTCAGAGAATGAATACATGTTCATTTTGAAAACACACATATACAAACACATTTCCCCAAACCATCTTCTTCACCAGAGAAGGAGGAAGTAATACGTGCCACACGAAACACAAAGGAGATTTTTCAGAAGGGAGAAAAATAACCCAGAGAATCTGACAAACCATTTGCAAACCATTACCCCCTTTTAATGTAATTCCACAACTAAACAATCCCTGTATTTTTAATTTCTCTTGGGCAGTAAAAGTTTCTATTTTACAATTGCATAAGAACTTCTTAAATACTGTCTCGGTTCATCACACAAAACTACACTGCTGGCAAGACTTAAAAGCCTCTTGCCCTGAGCAAGGGGAATGCATAGCAGCTTCTTCAGCTTTGTCATCTAGTGGCATTGTTCAAGCATTATTTTATTCTAACGATTCAACACCCTGGAGTTCATAGCAGCTTCAAAATTTATTTCATATGTATATATGAAGACTTATGGAATTTTAATTTTACAGAGCTATACCAAGTTTGCCCCAAGACTTTTTCTTCCCCCTAAAAAATTAAGGATGAGCAGGAATTTAAGTACAATTGGATACTAAGAAAAGAACAGGCATTCATGAAAAACTAGACAAAAATTCAGTTTTGGTAAGTCACTAGACAAATTACCAGGAGGGACAAAATTTCTCTAAATTTGCTATTCATTTGACAGCAAATATTTTCGTCTTATTTGCAATTCAAAATTAGTGTTATGGTTTAACAATGAAGGAAACCAAGTAGAGTGCAAGTTAAGAGCACATTTCACGGATTTCTTAAAAAGAATTAAGATACTTTCCATGTTCCATTTCAACCAGGAATTTTGATAACACTTCAGACATTAAAATCACAAAGTCTTTAGGTGCTAATAACTGCAATAACAACTTCTTAGGTTACATTTCACACTACAAAGAGAATAAAAACTTAAATGATGAGAACTCTTAAGATGCATCTACAAGGAAAGCTAAGTTAATATCTTGCCTCCATATTCTCCAGTGATCAAGCACTTATGCAGTATTTAAACATAATGCATTCTTAATTACAAATAAGCCATTTTTCACATACCATTATGCAAATCTAAAAGGTTTTCTTCTTTCTTTCAAAGATAAATAATTTTGATTAACCCACCCTTCTCTTTTCAGGGAAGAAAGAAAGATGTTTTTCCTGTCAGACTTCTCAAATCATTTATTTTTCTTTACCATATTTTAAGTTTTTTATGCATTAAGGTAAGTATTAGAAGGACTAACTTCGACAGTATTCAAGATTGGGTTTCAATGCAGGAGGATGGATGTGCTCTTTTTTTGCATTAAACTATACAGAAATCGCTGTTTAGTTCTCTATCTCCTATTTTTAAACTTTCTACGGTTCTGATCAAAACCAGTAACTGGCTGCCTTTTCCTCACTTTGTTGATTTGAGAATGGTTTATATTAGAAAAAATAAATCTCAAGCATTAGCGTCTCTTTGTCTATTTGAAGCCAAATATCAAATGATTCTTGAATACAAGGTATGCAGTTTTCTTACAATAACAATTTACTTGTTCCAGTTCAGCACTTTTAAAACAAAGGTTATAACCACAGTGTTAGCTGACAGTTAAAAATTCAACTGCAAGCAAGTTTTACTGTTACCTTGCAAGAAACAAAATTTTGAAAATAAAATAACATTTTTAAAAAACCTTAAGTCAGTGCTCTGCTATACCATTTACAAGACACTCTCCTTCTACATTAGAAACCATCATTTCAGAGACTGCTTAAAATTAGGACACAAGATTGTTTTATTACTCCTCAACCATTTCCTTCTACTAGCACAGGCACACTACTCTATCCTCAGTGCAAGTGGCATATTTCAAGAAAGTATTATCAGAGTGAATCACTTGTAATCAAGAATCTGAGCTATAAAAAATCTTCTAGCTTTCTGCACTTTTTACTGCACTCATGAAAATAAAATAAGCATTCCATATGAAGTATTTTCCTATACAAACCACGCATCTCCCAAACAATAACTCCTGAAATACTGTGTTTAAAACAAGAAGTTAATACATCTAGCTTAACTTGTACTTTTCATCACCTTCTGAGTCATCTCTGTAGAATTACAATTTTCACAGCCAGACACATTTTTAAGAAACTCACTTGCAAAAAGCAGCAATTCTAAAGAAAATTTTTAAAAGATAAAGAGCAAGAGAAAGCTCTGACAATCAAAATGCCTAGGGAAAAATAAATTCACAATATGTACTTACTAATTTGTTTTCTTGCATATATATTCTTTGCAGCTTCAGACAGCCTTTAGCTATAATGATCATCCCTTCATCTGAGATCTTGAAACATTGCCCAAAATGTATGTCTTTCAATTCCCTGCATTTTGAACCGAGCTGCAATTAATGAAATCAAACGGGGGGAAGAAAAAACAACAGAATTTGTCTGAAATGAAGAGATGAGAGAAAAGATTTTTTTTCTGCTTCTCCACCCCCCATTAAAAATTATCTTTTTTTTCAGGCTTTGAAACATTATATGCAAACAAGAAAGACTCTAATTACATATATAACAAAATGATGTTGCTAACTACAGTCAACAAAATGGAGCTAAGAGCAGCACATAAGAACTAAGTTATTTACTGTGTGTACAGGTAGCTAACAATGCCTTTATGGTCAACAGCTTATTTGATTTACCCTAACTATGCTTCTTTAACACTCTCAGAGAGGTGATGAAGCCTTCCTACATGTCTAACAAGCGTTCAGCGCTCATGAAGCAAAAACAAGTTACTTAAATACAGGTTTTGAATAGCAACCAAGCTCAGCAAAATTAAATCCAACAGAAGTGAAGTACAGGATGTCAAGCTGCAGATTTTACTACAAAAGCAATCATTTAATCCCTAGGTATTAAAAAGAAAAAAAGAAAGTTTAGTCCAGAGACTACAGAAAGTGCAGTCTTTAGAGAATAGCATTTACAGCATGAAAAAAAAGTCTCCATACACCAACTTTTAAAATAGAAGTTTTTTGTGATTTTAATTAAATCCTAAGAAAGGGTATCTTATTTTACTTGCTAAGCTGCAATATACTAAGTTTAGAGAAGGAATTTGTGGAATGGATGGTTACCTGCTTCAGGCCTTCATCAGTGAGTCTGTCTTGATTGCCCACATGCACTTTCTGTAGAAGAGGACACTGAGAGGCAACTGCAATAATAGAGGTGTCAGAAAGCTGTTTACATCTGTAGGCAGTATACCTTAGGAGCCCAGGACATTTAATTGCTAATATGCACACTCCTGTATCAGATACATTGCGACAATCAGAAATATTGATTTCAGTAATATTCTGGCTTCTTGATGCTATTTTTTCCAACAGCTCATCAGTGACCTGCAAAGAAAAAACAAATACTTACATATAACTTTTTCCATAAAGATCTTTAATGTCATTAGGACAAAAATGGCTGTTTCTAGGATGCATTTCCATGAGCAACAGCAAAAATGAAACTACTTCCTTTACCTATGGCTGAACACATTTTACTGTAACTGGATTTTTTTGGAGGAGGTGGGGGCAGGCTGATGGTTTTGATAGAATACGGGTAGCTGAGGGAAAGCCAGTTCTGACAGACTATGTAGACTGTAGCCAGATGGTTTCATAATAAAGCTCACAGAGGGAGAGACAACAGCTAGACAAGTACAGAAAATATGGGCACCTGCAGAAATTTATGCCACCACAAAAAGAATCCCAAACGGCTGCCCAACTTGACAGAAGTTCTCAAGTATCAGACTGAGCTCCAGAGTTAGGAGGGTAACCACAGACCTACTTCTCTTCCTAGCCATGAATAGACTACCTGTGATGTTCAGGTGTTAGAAAGATAAATTACTTGTTGGTAGAATTGCCTTATTAAGGTTTAGGGCTTGACATGCTTCAATGACCTCAGCTCCTAAGGGAGGTTAACAAAGCTGTTCTATTGACAGTGTAGAAAAAGAATGCAGAATTAATAGACCACAATGACATTTGGCAGAAGTTCTTAGATAAGGAAGAAACTAACAAAGCCAGCTCAACAACTGTGTTGAATCAACTCCAACTGAGTAAAACACGATTCCGGCAAAGGAAGATGAATCCAAGAAACCTACCAACCCAAAAAACCAGAAAGACTGAGTATGTGGACTAATTAGCACGAGAATTCTAGGAATCACTTAACCAACAGAAGGTAGAATACTAACTAATAACAGAACTAGGCACTTGTAGCCAACAAACATTGCTGCCTTTGTTTACTGAAATGTATGTGATTTCATATTGATAATAATTTCTGCCCTATGGCAATTGTGTTAGCCTTCATTTTATTCTGTTTGCTACTTGTAGTAATACTGCAGGAAAGGGCAGTGTTTCAATGTCTTAAAACTTTTCTTTTTTCATTTTAATATATTAGCAGGTATGCTCGATTTAATCAAAGAGAGGACTGTTGAGGAATACACTCAGTGCACATAGTGCAGCTGCAGTGGAGCTCGGGCTGAGCTCCACGTGGCACAGCCAGAGGCAGAAGGCCACAAACTGGTGCCAATCCCTTTCACGACAAAAGGCACAGAGACCTGTGGCACAGATAGGTGAGAGACACTTGGAAATACAGCAGGAGCCAAGAGTTCCAAGATGTACGCATACACAGACTGTGAGGGTATAAAAGCACAGGGGTCCTTTTGTTGGGGTCCCTCCTCCTCCAGACCTGAAGTGTTATTCTGCTGTTGCACAATGATTATATTATTTTAAGGACCCAGAGGTCTCAGACTCTGCTGTGCGAAGCCTGAAGTCAAGGCAGTAAGGAAAATGGTCTGACTGTGTGGGGTGTGCAAGTAGCCAAGCAGGACATCCATCACCTCCCTGGGGCTGCTGCTGCAGAGGGGCTTCAGTCCCAAGCAGGTGGTGCCAGTGTGGCTCACAGAGTTTCATTAACCCCTTTGTAAAAAAATACTCCATCCATTTTGTATCTATATACATTGTAGTTAGCCAAAATGACAATAATCTTAAAAGAAGACAATCCTACAAAGGACTATTAAGAAAAACTTATTCATCACTTGGCATAGATGAGATTGAGCTTTAAGCAAAGAGGGGAAAAGAGCAACATGAATCCCTTTTGATTTTTGTCTTATACAGCTGAGGAGCAGTCTTTACTGCATTCAATATGGCTTTCATTTGTAGTACGTCAGATCTTTTTTCTTGCTCTTTCCTCAGACACAGGTTGAGATAGAAAAGAACTGTGATAACTGTGAAAAGATATTCCAGAGTATGTGGCACC
Source organism: Cossypha heuglini (assembly GCA_027576195.1). Classification (NCBI taxonomy): domain Eukaryota; kingdom Metazoa; phylum Chordata; class Aves; order Passeriformes; family Muscicapidae; genus Cossypha; species Cossypha heuglini. Next base: position 145,334 of record JAODKT010001809.1, on the reverse strand, counting down.
AGGCTCAGCGTATAAAGTGAGGGGAAGAAGGAGGAAGGGGGGGACATTTCCAGTGATGGGGTTTGTCTTATCAAGTCATTGTTTTGTGTGATAGGGCCCTGCTTTGCTGGGGATGCCTGAGCACGCACCAGCTGACAGGATGCAGTGAATAAATTCTTTCTCCTGCTTGTTTTGTGTACGTGTATGTAACTCTTGCTTTCTCTATTGAACTGTCTTTAAACTCATGAGTTTTGTAGCTTTTATTCTTCCAGTTCTCTCTCCAACTCTACTGGTGGGGGAGTGAGGAAGGGGCTGCCTGGGCCTTGGTTGCTGTCTGGCCCAAACCACAACAACGACAAATTGCAAAGAAAAAGAAAAAAATCCTTCTACAAATGCAACTGTCCAGTTGTTATTTCTCTGTATCCTGTATTTTCATTAAACTCTCAAGATACTCGTCATAAACTCCTGCAAGTCACTACTCAGTAAGAAACTCAAGGGCAGTGGCAATACAAAAACAATACTGACATCCCTAAAGCTTTCCAAGGAGGGAAGTTACCCTGTACAATTTAAGGCTAGGCTCCTAGAGATCTCACTAAATTGAGCCCACAAATATTTCATTCTAGGATCATCCTAAAAAAAACCAACAAAGCAAACACAGTCTCTTTTCTAATGAGTAGGAGCTATACCAGCTGAAGAATACAATAAAGAAAATCTGTTAAAACAAACAGAGCAAGCACCGCATATGTGACCATTCTCCCAACTACAGCTTACAGAAATGCTCCTGTTTGTCTTTGAATTAATAAGAGGTCCTATAGTTCCAGACCACAGAGCTGAGACAGGTAACTCACAACTCATTTCAAATAGCACTTGTGCTCATACTGTTTAAGAACTGATCTCAGACAAAATGTGCTATATTTAAAGGAACTAATCTAAGGCTCCAGACATTTTCAGTCAATAGCAGAAAAATCCCTGAAACTACAGATATCACCATTTTATATTTTTTTTGTTTACCCCTGGTCAACAGTACAAGTTCCAAGAACAAATTCTGAGTCATGAAAACAATTATTCCACAATGATATTTTCATACCTGCTGACGACTACTGAGATCCAGTTGCTTCCAAAACTGAAAATCTAAACAGAGGTCACGCCAATATTTACAGACTAATGACACTGAGAGGCAACGCTCATTCAGAGACAAGTTGGAAAATATCTGTAAAGAAAGCAAAAAAAAAATCGTCAGGTGTAATCATATTTTAGAGACAGAAATATTTTATTACGAGTACATCTTGTAAAAGACAGAAAAGCATTAGCATACACTATGACACACAGATCTACTTGCCCCCCACTTGATTAGTCAGAGACAACAACAAAAATACCTACATCCCACAAGAACTGACAATATTAGGAACTCATATTCGCATAACCAACAATAGAATATAGCCTAAGTACTCATTTCACAGACTAAGTTTTAAAAGTGCTTCTGAGATGGCACACCTAAAGAATTACAAATTACCTCAGTGCTATTTGCACACCATTTAAAAAGTGCTTTCATTCCCATCCTGAAATGGATGGGAAACCTTTCTTTTTAACTGAACAGGTAAGAAGAGTCATAAAGGTATTAAAACATTGGGTCTTGTGGGAAGGGGGCATGGGATGGTAGAGTAGGTTAGCAGGAGTAAATCAGTGTCACAGAAGAGAACTGAAGCACAAAATTAGCCTTTTATACCCCAAGGCTTCGAGCACTACAGTAGCTGGCAAAAAAAAAAAGAATAAATTGTAACTTTATTGCAAGATCATAAATTGCTACAGCAGGTGCTACATTCATCCCTTTCTTAAAACTACTGTTGTTTATTAAAAAATATAAAAAGAGGGTCTGTCAAGAGTTCACATGAAGGTACTCTGTCAGCACAAATGACCTTAAATTTACATGTGATCCTATAGTGAGAAAAGGCAGTAGTGTCATTATACCTACATAGGAGTACAGACTGCAAAAAAAGAAAAAGCCCTCCAACTGATCTGAGCAAAAGTATTAAATAGAAATACTATTGCCAATCTCAGGCAATTTTCTCAAGAAAATATGAAAACACTGGAGAGTGTCTATAGAAAAGCAATGAAGTCTAGCAAACATGAAAACATTGACGGAAACTAATAAGACCGTTTATCCAAAGAAAAGGGATGGCAAAGGGGAAAACACACCAGAAAAAAAAAAAAAAAGGAGGATTAATGAAGCATTGAACTATAATGGTAACTAACAGAACTTTGGTTATTGGTGGTCTTTGGAACAGACAAGAAAATGAACTGCTGAGAATAACAATCATAACTGTACCCCTTGCTCTAGGGGATGGCTTACCCCAGCAGTTTTAAATACGTATATCCCTACAAGACCTCTTGATGAAGCAGAGCTCTAATGAGAGAGGAGGGAGTCAAATTCATGATGCTCTGTACATGCTTGCAAGATTTATCATTCTCCTCTTTTTCTAGCTGTAAGAAACTTGCAATCTCTTATGCAAGACTTGTCAGTGTTGAAGGACGGTGCAGGAACCCCATTTCCCCACAGGCCTTTGCCTGGCCATTACCAGAGTCAGTGTCTGCTTCTCATTAGGCAGCCAGTTAAACACAGCAGACAGAAGTGCAAACAAAACAATCACTGCCTGCTTTGTCCCTGCAGTTCTTGTCCCTACTGGTGAACCCATGCACAGAACAAGGAGGTGGCTGCAATCAGCACTCAAAAAATCACCATCACCCTAGGTCAAGCAGAAAGAAAGTACTGAATGGTAAGTGGTAATTTGGCATCTGACATTTCCTGCAAAAGTGTAATTCTAAACATTAGAAAAAGTGACAATCTGATGATGCTCAGTAATTCTAAGTTAGTGAGAATAGTAGGAAACTTGAATTTCTGCTACCAGCATGAAACAGAAGACTGAATTTTTTAACAGTTATAAAAACCTTAGAAGAGAACAAAGCAACATGATCCACGTTATGTTTAGATGGATGTTTGATAGGCTCCAAATATAACAAAGTATATCAAGGTTGGCATTACAAAATACTTCAATTAATTTTTACTCAGGTGGGAAATAAATATGTTTATTTGTGGAAATACCACCTTTGAGAAACAAAAGCTTGCAGTTCTGAAGAACACAGTAAACATGATATAGTAAAGACTGTTGCTAATACAGCTGCCACTGTTAAAATGAATGCCCATAAATAATTTTTGCATTTTATTTTGTTTATCCTGGGTTGGCACAGCTAGGTTTTGAGGGTATGGGGGCTATGAAGGCAGCTTCTCTGAGAAGCCGCCAGAACCTTCCCTCATGTCTTACAGAGCCAGTGTCAGCCAGCACCCAAGATGGACCCACACTGGCCAAGGCTGAGACAGTCAGTGACAGCAGTAGCATCTTTGGGATAATGTAAGAAGGAGAAAAAAAAAAACATCGAGCAGAAGCAAGTTGCTACCAGAGATGGAGTGAGAACACGTGATGAAGAAGAAGCAGTAGAAACAATGTATGATGAACTGACTGTAACCTCTATTCTGGTCCTCCTGAATGGCAGGAGGAAGGAGGTAGAGAACTGTGAATGCAGTTAGGCCAAGTAGAGATACAAGCGTTAGGAAAGATGTAGACTTTACGTCTCATTATCCTACTCTGATTTGGTTGGTAATAAATTCAACCCATTTCCCCAAGTTCAGTCTATTTTGCCCATGACAGTAACCACTGAGTGATCTCTCCCTGTCTTTAATTCGTGACCCTTTCCTCATGTTTTCTCTCACCAGTCAAGGAGGCGAGCGTCAGGGCTTTGGAGGGGAAACTGGTGTCCAGCCAGGATCAACCCACCATGCTATCATCCCACCAAAAGCTGAGTCCTCACAAATCACAGACCTACTGCTAACCTGTTCCTCCTGCATGATGCAGCTATAGCAACAAGAAAACTTAAAGAAACAAGTTTGATTAAGTACTTGACACAAACAGTACTGCTGCATAGAAAATGTTCTGAAAAACATCCAAAAGCGTTTGGATGTTCATGCCGTACTCAAGTCTAGAAGCAGAGACAATTAAGGAGTACAGGTGTGGCAAACTGACTTCCTAGAAAACAGTAAGTGAGGCCATCGGGACGAGAAGAGACCAAGCCATTGCAGAAGTCCCAGCATGCACAGGAGTAGCCACGTAAGTTACACAAGTGGTATGTGTTCAAAAACAAGGCCTTGCTGGTTTTATTATCTGTAGTAGCTCTAAGAGTTCCAGCTGTGAGATGTTACATAGTGATTCGTGTCATTACAGAAATACACCATGGAATCATATAAACAAAAATACTGAATTCAAAGTAAAGCATGGACATGAGACACAGGAAGTTATAACGATTTCATTATATTTGTTAAAAATCACTTTGCTGTGCTTTCTGGTTTTATATATTTTTTACTTTGCCACCTTAATCATGAATTGTATCCACTTTTATGTATAAGGAAATGCAGGCCTGCACAAACAGGAACAGACTTGTCACTGCTGTTGCCTGCTTGCTAGAAGTGTAACCTGACAACGTGTTGAAGCCTTGTCCAGTGGGGACTCGGGGCCACTGCCACTTGAGTGCTGGCTAACAGACTTGTACCCCAGCACAGGGAGCATGTCACAGCCCACCAAGAAACTGCCTATAAAAAGGGCAGTGACCCAGAGTAGGATGGATGTGTTGGTGGAGCACAGACTGCCCGCGTCCCCAGCGCTGCTTTGCCTGTTCTGTATCAACAAACTAATAAATTGCCTTATTGATTGACTTACCCGATGGTGGTGAGCAATTTATAACACAGGTATAAAAGAATGCTGAACAATGCCATGTAAAACAAGAGCTTCTCTTCACAGCTTGCAATTGTTAAAAGATGACATATTGAATTACACTAAATGGAATTTAGTAGTGAGGACTATACACATTCCAGGTGGTGGCACATCACCCTTACATTAAGGGATTAGCCAAGCTACTGATTAAAACACTACACTAGTGCATAAAATGCTTTGACTCACTTTGATGACTTCACCACCCTTTAATTCAGTATTACTCTCCAGATATACACTGATATTGTGGCAGCTTAATTGTCCTGATTTAAATTTTCTAATTCCCAAGGATGTATAAATACAGCCAAAAGCTAAAACCATTCATACCCACAAGCCTGCTCATTTAACTCCTTATGACTGATAACTTGGATGGCAACGGTTCTACTAGTTAGCACATTTAATTCCTGAAATTTGTACTCAAACATGTACACTTTCATATCCACTATTCAATTTGCACCCCCTCAACTCTGTCTAATCCCTCCTCCAAACACCAAATATCCTTCAGCACTGCAAAGGATGTGGGACGGGGGGCGGGGGAGGGGGG
>JAODKT010001809.1:113275-123316 GCA_027576195.1 Cossypha heuglini | reverse complement strand
TGTCCTGGCTGTGTCCCCAGCCACCCACACACCCCCAGCCTCTTTGCCAGCATGGAAGTATGAAAAGCAGGAAGGGCCCTGACTGTGCAATCCCTGCTCAGCAATAACAAAAACATCTTTGTATAATGAACTCTGTGTTCAGCACAAATCTAACACACAGCCTAGTACCAGCTACTGTGAAGAAAATTAACTCTACCTCGGCCAAAATCAGCAGTGTTAAGATGAAAGGCTTGGCTACTTATTGATACCTTGCAAGTCATAGTGTTCATTGCAACCACTGTATTGTCTAATTCTTCATGTAATTCTCGTGGTTGAATGGAGGCTGTCAGTTTCATACTGAATCTCAATTTCAGGGCACTTCAAGAGGAAAAGGAAGGTTAATGTCACTACTCTGATGAATATTGGGGTAGTATATACTGTGAATTATCTGTTTGCACAGGTATATTGTGTTTTCTTATTTGTTCTGCAGATGTAATCACCTGATGCTCAAATGTCACCTAAAGTTCTACTTTTCTGGAAGGAAAAAAGCAAAAATATGACACATAATTTCAACCCATTGAATTGCAATAGTTAGCACTCTGCTTCCACTATGACCTGCCTGTGTTGACAATACACAGTATGCATATTTGGAAGTGCTTAGCAGTCAGGGTCTCTTGTATGGCTGTAATCTTAACTGCCTATCTCTCATTACAACAAGGGAAATAGTTTCATTAATGTTTTGCCCAAAATAATATCTAGGTGTGTCTAGGTAGTAGTAACCTTATTCCCAAAGGTAGAAGGCAAAATTTGGAGATCCCCTTCATTATCTCACATAACGTATCAATCTGAAAGATCTTCAAAATAATCAGTTTTTTGTTCGTTTGAGATGATGACCCCCTCAGTAACTTATAAACCCTTGAACTTGTAAACGTGAAGTATGGTCTGCCTGAAGATGGCAGTATTCAATTTGGAAGAATAAATCCTGGAGAGAAATGCAGCTTGGATCCTGTTTTATTATTCATCATACCATGGTACCTAAGTGACAGGCTGTCAATAATTAAAGGGAGGGTAGGAGAGAGAGGGCACATGTTTCGTAGTCTTCTGACCTGCCGTAATTTCTCCTTCTCTCTCAGCATAAAGATTCTCTAGTGAGTGTGTAGTAATAATCTATTTTCAGGCATTACAACACTTGCATTCAATCCTCCAGAAATCTTTACCTAGGAAATCCCTAATTTCTTATGGTTTTTCTTTTTAATAAATTGCCAATTAAGGTTTGTCCTTCCATAAAGTGATGAAGATAAAAATATCAGCACTGTAATATTTCCATGTCACAGTGGTTGTGTTTGAGCATACATTGAATTTAGTATCCAGGTATTTCAAGGTTAGCTATGAACCACCATATTTAAGTTAAAATTTTATGCAGCTACAAAAGGGCTGCAACCATAGGAGAAAAAGGAGATAGCTTACTAATTATTCTCCCTAGATATCTTTTAATAATTCACAGAATAATTAGAGTTGCCTTGTAGCAAATTTCTTCTTTACAGAAGCATTATGTGAAAAATAATGTGTAAATAAATAAACAAAAAACCAAAGCACAAATCAAAATAGAAGTTATCTTAAACAGAAATCTTGGCCCAGTCTTATTTTCATTTGTGGAAATCCTGTCTGCATTATGCATGTGTGCTTTTTTCACCATTCCAAATAATTAATTTGAAAGGATTACATGAGTGTAAGAACCTCTTTTCGTTGCTTTGGTAAAAGACTGCACAAGACTCCCAAGGTCAATGCAACTGGAAAGTGGACATAATAACTACAATGCTCCTGGCTGCTAACAGACTTGAGAAATTAGTTTCTGGTAATATGGTAACCTTTTACTACCTATGATAGTTGCTTCCAAACTAGAATTGTGATTCTGAGACTGGGGTTTGAGTTTTGCAAGATTAGAAGAATGGTAACTAGTGAGGCTCCACAGGGCTCCATCGTAAGCCCTGTGTTCTACAACATCTTCATAAATTACTTGGACAAAGGATTTGAAGGTACACTAAGTTTGCAGATGATACAAAATGGGGAGGAACTGTTGACTCACCCAAAGGTGGTGAGGCCCTGCAAAGAGACCTCAAAAAATTGGAGAGATGCACAATCACCCGCTTGGTGGAGTTTAACAAGGATAAATACTGGATTCTGCACCTGGCATGGGACCCTGGATGTACAGACAGAATGGGGAATGAGAGGCTGGAGAGCAGCACTGTAGAAAGAGACCTGGGGATCTTGGTCCCTGGCAAGTTGGATCTGAGTCAGCAGTGTCCTGGCAGCCAGGAGGGACATCCCTGTCCTGGGGGTATCAGAGAAAGCATCACCAGCCAGGCAAGGGAGAGGATTGTCCTGCTCTGTTCTGAGCTGGGACAGCCTCACCTCCAGTGCTGGGGACAGTTTTGGGTGTTGCAATGTACAAAGGTTATAAAGCTGTTAGAGAATGTCCAAAGGACAATCATGAAGATAATGGTCTAGAGGGGAAGGCATAGGAGGAGCAGCTGAGGTCACTTTTTCTGTTTATCCTGGAGGAGACTGGAGGGAGACCTCACTGGGGCCTTCAACAACCTCACAAGGGGTAGAGGAGGGGCAGACACAGATCTCTCCTCCTAGGTGACCAGTGACAGGACCTGAGAGAATGGCCTGAAGTTGTGCCAGGGGAAATTTACAACAGACACAAGAAAAATGTTTTTCACCCAGAGGGTGTTTGGCACTGTAACAGTAATTTAGAGATTATTAAAGTAATTTAAAAGCATTCGAAAAGATGGGAGGAATTTTTAAAAACTGTGAAGTGTTTCAGGGGATGGCTACCAAGCAGCATTCATACATGTACTTTTAAGGGCAAACAAGCAAACCAACCACATCATTGCTGTTTCTGCCATATACTTCTAAGGAAGTGGAGCAGAAAAATTACATTGTAGGAAAATTAGATTGCCAGCAGGCACAGACAGAGAATACAATCTGTCTAGGTATAGGATGTCTAAATATAGAAGTAGATGCCAAAACCTTCTGAAAACAATGCCTCCCAAGATAAGATTCTCTGGGGTTTTTTTAATAAGAAATAAATAGGACAATTTACAGGATTCTATCTTGATAACCCCCAAGACAGCAAGTAAATAGTCCATGTTAACTTTCCATAAAGATGAATGTTTGAATGATCACTTGCAAACAAAATCTGTAACAAATCTTTATGATAAATTTATAAATTAATAACATCATTCATGTAGTGATATCTTCCTTTCATGTCTGATCTATTCTTCATCTTTTTGTCCTGCCCACAAATCTTTGTTTCAAGCAGCCACAACAGAATGGCTGGAAATAAATGATTCACACTGCCATAGTATTCAGCCTAGTTAGAGTTTGTCTATTAGGCTGGTAGCATAAACTTAAAACCTTGGCAGATGCATCTTTATATATTAAATATAATAAAAAATTTTTATATTGATGAAATATTTTTGAAAAGGTAGTCTTTGTAGCAACATTTTTAAGCAATGCCAACTCCATTCAGTCTTTGTCTTTGAAGAGAAATTGAGGTCTTTGCCAGAATTCGTGTTAACTACTGCTGTCAGAAACCTATAGGCAAACTTGCCCTTTATCTGGAAGTAGCAGATGCAGCACTAACATTTCAGAGAAATTGCCTCACCTTACTCCCTTAAGAGATATTCTGTTAAACATTATTACTCCTGCAAAATGTATATCCTTAAAATTAAAGAAATATCTAACAGGCAAAATAAAAAGTCAGGAAGATGAGAGGCACCTTGGCATGTTGTATTAATGCTATTGTTAGGATAGTTTCTGCATTTTGCACATGTTAGGAAGAGGGGACATAATGCTAAAGAGTTGACATATACTGAATGGAATGCACACATATTCCCCATCAGTATGCCAGGGAAATGCATGATCTGTATTATGAGATCAATTAGCCAAACTAGAAAAAAAGAATGCATTTCACTTTGGATTTCATGGTATCCCATGGCTGAGGGATGATAGAGAATATAACTGGTTAATAGAAAGTGCATAAAGCAAGCTTTGTGTATTTCATGTGGACCTTTTAACCTTTCCTACTAGTGTATTTCCAAAGAGAGGTAGAGATTATTTGAAGACATCAAGGCTCTGCCTTCGCATGGAACTGTCCCAGTTACTTCTGCAATACTCCACTCAGGTTGTTGAATGTTGGATAGACGCTCCCAACTCATCAGGTTTTATCCATGTACAAGGGCCAGCATAGCTCTCCAGGACTTCGGGTTATAGGATCAAGTCCTGAATTATGTACTGCAACAATTCTCCTGCACTAGAAGTTCAAATGAGGGACCTTGCCACAAAAGTTCCTCGAGTATGTAGAGACCAGCAGAGACAGCTGTCGACAGCTGCTGCCTCCTGTGCTCCATGCAGGAGTTGCAGAATTTGCTGCTGATTCACCTTCTGGATGCATTTGTCTAACTATATCTGGTGTGTGGACCTAGTGTAAAAAGAGCCTGTGATACAGGTGGTTGGCATTAGCTGTGCCAGGTAAATGGGATCCCAGGCTGAGAGAAAGCCTGTAATGCCACTTTCAAGGAATTGAACAGGGCCACAGGCTTCTCTCCCACGTGCATCAACACACTGTAAAAGATGTGCTCTTTTTGCTGCTCAGGCTCAACTTCTCTGTCAGAGATGTACTGTGCTATTTGTCTACTTGAGTTTAAATATACAAGGGACAAGTTGGGGAGAAAAGGAAAAAATTGTGAGGCTTTGTATAGCTAAAGGAACAATGAGATAGAAATAAGTGAGCATTTGAACAGCTTTGCTCCAACAATTAAAACAAAAGAAGTTTAGCTTGTTGATATAGATTTCTTCATAAGAAAAAAAAATCCACAAAACAACTGTCTGAAAATGTTATATAGAAAATGTGATTCTTGCTTTAACTGCCCAGGGTGTTAAAGACACCTTGAAAATTCTCTAGGTGCTTCAGAGGATTCTTGAAAACTGGTGCCCATTGTAGATCTTGATCACTTGGGAAAAACATTTAGCCTTTAGTTTAACTTAGGTTTTGAAAGTGTGTCTTGGGCATACAAACCCAGACCATCAAAGTACCTAAGGAACGAAGTAAATCTGTTCTTTCATTGTCCATATAGATGAAAATATCCTCTTTTGCCCATCTGAACCCTGCTAGGCAGTGTCTGCTTTCTTCTAAATGTACATTTAATACTCTTGTTGCAATCCATAAAGTGCAGTATATTCCTCTTCTACCTGTGAGTGTTGCAGGAAACTGTCCAGCTCGCAGGCAAATATCATTCAGAAGATTCAGAGAGGGATGGTTGCATTTTGCAATACAAATGAAAAACAGCATGGCATGGCTGTGGTGGTTGCAGAAAGTGTCATGCTATTGTAAGAAATCATTAACAAAATAACTTCATGTCAGTTTTTTCAAGAACTAGAGCATATGCTACCTAATTTTGCAGAATGACATGGCTTCTGATATTTAATATTTATTCATCTTCTTCTCAGAAACATGCATCTTGTCTTGTTGCAAAGTGGGATTATTTAGAAGTAATTGAACAAATTGCTTGTCTCATACAATATCCCTTTACTGCTTCAGAGACAGTCTCTAAATTGCAGTTATTTGGACAGTAGTACCTAATATTCATTAATTAAAAATCTGTATTCCCTGTAGATTTTCGTAGTGTCTTATTCTCCACTTTGTATCTCAATGTAAATTTGAGTTGTTTATGATTATGTTTCCTGGTAAATCTTCAGAATGAAGTTCTTTACTCACGTAAATGCTTTGATCATGAAATAAGTGTTTAAAATTAGCTAAGTAACTTTCAGTATAATTAACATATAGATAAAATGGCCCTATGCTAAAATGCCTTATGCTCTTCCAGAATGCTTTGTGCACTGGCACGTCTTTGAAAATAAAACATATTATTTTAACATCTAAGGTGCCCTAGATATATCATGACAATTTCTGTGCAGTAGATGTTGGAAGTTATCTGTATGAAATCAAGTTGTACCAGTTGTAGTCATGTTGAAAGAGGTACAAATGATGGAGTGACTGGTGGGAACAGCTTTGTGAAGCTGTGGTTTTGAAAAGAGGAGAACCATAACCTAGAGTAAAGATCAAAAGAAAGGTGCACCTGTGCTGTGTCATCTTACTGTTTTCTGCATTGTCCTCTGAGTGTTTAGGTACTTACTGTTTTAGGCTTGTCAGTACTAAGATGGGCTACACAGTGCAGTACAAGTTGAAGCGTGATTATTAGGGAAGTTCTACTCCCATGGGAACCTCTACTGGCGAAAAGTCAATTAGTCCTACCTGCTACTCTTCAAGTCCTCACGTGTAGGAATAGGATATGCACAAAGTAATCATGCAGTTCTTCCTTAAGGCAGATGCATTTAATATTCAAAGCACTTTTTTCTAAGATGAATAGCATTTCAAGTTTAAAAAACCCCAAACTTCTTCTTTAAAGTTTTTTTAAATATAATTAAAATCAGAGGCTGCTGACTAAAGCTTTGATCTGAATGCAAGAGAATAGTGAAATACCATAAATTCATTTTGCTCTTTCCCATTTGAGCTGGCACACTTACAGGTGCACCATAACAGAATGCAGTAGGCCATGAAACTTGGATTTTTTGTAAACAAAAGTATTTTAATGTTTCTTCACAAATCAGAGAAATCAGATGTGTTGTTAGCTCATCATTTTACTTGCCTGTTCACAAGATAAACCACGTTTCCTATTTAACTGTAAAGAATGTTCATACACGTCAGTGGGGCACTTTTTGTAACAATAGCTGAACTGGGATCCTCTAAAGATACTTATGTTTTGGGAGTTAATTGAAAAGGTAAGCCTCCTATTCTCTTCCTTGTAGTCCGTAGCTCTGATACAGCTTTGCTTTAGGAAATGTTTTAATGTTGGCACTAGCACTCACAGCCACAAGCAAGAGAAGGACAGAGGGCTTTTCTGCTGTCCTGGCCATTTGGAAATCTTAGCCAACACTGAAATAGCAATGCCTTCAAAAGTGTAGGGAAGAAGAAAAAAGAATAATGTGAGCCTTCCTGAGTTTACTGAGTGAGCTATATACAGCAAGCGTGACTCTTGCAGGACTAGATTCAGGACTAGAACTCAGATTCATGTTACCGTGAAGAGAAAAAAAACCCTGTTATCTACATGCACAGAAGGGGAATATGAGGCACAGACAGGACAAGACAGCCTATAGTCACATAGAAAAGCTGTGGCAGAGTAAGAAATAGGATGCAAAATTTGCCAGTCATTTACCACGATCTACTTACTTACCTCATTGCCCCCTTAATGAGGGCTGGGAATTAATTTAGTTCCACATCTTAATGCTCATAGAAACTCATGTGGGGGAAGAGAGGTGAAGTATTCAGGACTGTCGTGCTTCCCTGAATAACACAGTCTCTGAGATAAATCCTAAAATGCTGGAGTGTCTTGAAATGTCTGAGATGATTCAACTTCATTAGGATTAAATGTTCTGAAGACTTCATGATGCAATGTGTGTGAAATAATTTGGAGATGAAAAGAGAACAGCTTCCAGTTTGAAGAGATTTATTTTGAGACTTCAGACAATTTTATATTACTTTTTGACACACAACTTGTGATCTATCAGCATGAAAGGCTTCAGACTATAAAAAAATCAAGTCTTAATTAGTATGTAGATAGAAAATTCTAAACCCATCCTCCTTCCTCATCTGCACTGTATTTGATATGACAGCATTTAAAAGTCATTACTGGAATTTATTATATTTTTTTTTCTTTTACAGTGTTATATCAGTATTTCCCAGCTTTTGATTCACGAGCAATGTATTACTCACAAGCTCTGAAAAAAGCTTTTTTAAACAAAAGTATCATCTGTCCTTGCAGTTCACACTGACTGAACTGCAATTAGTGTGTTGCCATTATCATGTTACTTGCTCCACAGTTTGCCAAAGATCAAGAAAGAGTTGAAGGCAACATATTCATAAGAGTAAAACTGTTGGAAAACGTAACTCTTGTCTGGACTTGGAGACAGTAATTGTGGAGTTTGGTTTTGGCTGGCTGCCAGATGAACACTCAGCTGCTCTCTCACTTCCCTCCTCAACTCAACATAAGAGAAAATAAGATGTCAAAGCTCAAGAAATAAGATTAAAGACAAAAACCTTATTTACCAGTCACCATCATGGGCAAAACTAACTGCACCAGTGCCAGGGTGTGAGCATGCAATACAATAATGAACTCCTTGGTGGAGAATATTTTTGTTCCTCTGTTAGGAGTTAGAGGCTGCTCTGTACAGTTTGTGAAAATAATGCATGAAACTGTCATAAATGCCCATTTAGAATAGACTAGAACAGAATGGAACAGAAAAAAATAGAATAGCATATTTCAGTTGGAAGATATGTACATCCAATCCAATTTTCTGACCACCTCAGGGCTCAGAAGTTATGGTACGAAGGGCATTGTGCAAATACCTGTTAGGCACTGCAGACTTGAGGCATTGACCGCTTCTCTAAAAAGCCTGTTCCAGGATCTGATCACTCTCTCAGTAAAGAATTGCATCCTAGTGTCAAGTCTTAACCTCTCCTAGTGCAGCTTTGAGCCATTTCCGGGCTCTGTCACTAGATCCTAGGAGGAAGAGATCAGCACCTTGCTCTCCACTGCCCCTCCTTAAGAAGCCACAGAGAGCAGTGAGGTCACCCCTCAGTCTCCTTTTCTCCAAACTGGACAAACCCAGTCTTCTCAGCTGCTCCTCGTTGGACAGCCGTTCCAGCCCTTCCACTAGCTCTGTTTCCCCCTTTGGGTGCATCCAAGAGGTTTCACATCCTTCCTAAATTTTGGGGCCCGAACATCACACTGTACAATCCCCTCTGTTGGCTGCTGAATTGTGCTGTTCTGATGCATCACAGGGTGGGGCTTCCCCTCCTGCTGACTGAGGTGGAGCCTGCTGTCCACCAGCACCCCCAGACCCCTTTCTGCAGAGCTGCTGTCCAGCCAATCCTCTCCCAGTTCAGGCTTGTGCCAGATGCAGAATCTGACGCTTGTTAAATTGCACACCAGTCATAATTAGCCAATGTTGTATCCAGGTACTTCTACAAAGCCTTTTGTCCCTCAGAAGAGTCAATAGCATTTCCCAGCAAATGTGCTTGTGGTGCATCCAGCCTCTGCCCTCAGATAATTGATGAATGTATGGAATAGTAGTGTCCCTAGTACCGAGCCCTTAAGAGAACTGCTGGTGACTGGTCTTCTGCCAAATGTTGCCTCATTTGCTACAACACTTGAGCCCTGCCTTTCAGCCAGTTCTTCATCCAGCTCACCACATACCAGCATATCTCACAGTTGGATCACTTCTTCAGGAGGATGTGAGACAATAAAAGCCTTTACAGAGCAAAAGGTATCATGATTATATGTACCCTTTAATTAATATTTCTTCAGTGTCTTTAGTACTCATATCCTTCAGGACAGACAGATGATTTGCAAATCAAGAAAGTTTTGGCTGAGTACCTTACTCTTTTGCAGTCCTCACAACTTCTTGCTGTGGTGGCAAGCTCTTCTTTTTAAGTAATTTGTGCAGCTGCTGATTCATTCAGAGTCTGCTGTATCTTGACAGCTGGGCATGTTCAGTGGGGTGGCTGAGCTAAGAAGAAGGTGCTTCTTTGCTCTGCCTGAGGTTGCTCTGTGTCTGAAGGGAAAAGATCGTACTCTCCCTGTGGGTCTCTGCAGCATGGGCTGGCACAGAGGATGATGACAGGTTACAGGGCAAGGCCAGGTAAAGAAAGGTGACAGAGGGCAGATTGAAACTCTGACTTTCCGTACAGATTTGGAGAGTCCTGAGAGTCCATGGCAAGTCAGGAGGCCAGTAAAAGATTTTCCATCTCCGTATGAGCCTAAATGAGATGAATGCCTTGCCATGGACTTTCAGGACTCTCCAAATCTGTACGGAAAGTAGGAGTTTCAAACCTTTAGCTACAGTCTGTCTGCATTTCCTCTGGGTTTTATAAAAATTTTGCCTTGTCCTAGTTTGTCCTTAAATGAAAGACAACTTTAAACATTCAAAACCACT
>JAODKT010001809.1:95429-106616 GCA_027576195.1 Cossypha heuglini | reverse complement strand
GGAAAAATTCTTTAAATTGACACAGTAATAGAAAAACACTCAACCCCCAACAATAGTTTATATTGACTTTTCTGTAGAGAAAAAATATAGATTACAGGGAAAAATAATAATCATAACAAGGTAGCTAGTATTTTACATTTATCTAGCATATACATCAGAACAAGATGTGAAAAGTAAGACTGTGTGCATTGAACATTTTGTATTTGCTGTTGTCTTTTTCTCATTGGCAAAGTTAATTATTGTTCAATTAACGTCATCCTCCAAGTCATTACTAAATACCTGAATTACACTTGTTTTCATATTATGTCCTTGTATCAGTACATTCATTTCTATGCATTTACCTAACATGAAAAAAAATTAAATCCCTTTTTCTATACTGCTAATGAGGCTGTGTTTTCTTTCTGTTTCCATGAATTCTCTATACTGCATAATTAAATGAGTTTTGTTCAGATAGACTTTCTGCATGTCACAAGAGACATAAACTTAGTTTGGTGTTCTCTGCTTGACAAATGTCTGCTAGCTTTTTTACTTCGATACTTTCAGTCAGAAAGAGAGAAAATAATTACAAAAATCTAGCAAATCTAGGTAAGTCTTTTAGTAGTCCCTTTATTCTGTCAGCAGTTCTTTGGGGTTTGGGCTTTAGACACCCATTGTTCAGAAATTTTCATCATATCCAATCCTCAGCTATTTTAGACAAGAACACTATACCATCAACACTATACCTTACTTCTATAAGTAAGCACAAACCCTTGCTACTCCTACTGAAAAACTATTTCAGAATACTTTCAGTAGTCAGAAACAGTCCTCTAGTTTATAACCCAGATCTTTGAGCTTCTTACAACCATTGGTTATTCTGACAGCATTATGTACAGGACTTTTCCTTTGCTTATTCTAATAATCTTCCCCTACAACTTCTCAGTTTTCTGTGTTAAATCACTGTATTGACTCTTATAATATTCGAAGTAATCTTAATTCTTAATTAGGGCTTGATTCTAATATTGACCTAATATTGACCTAAGTGTTCCATTAAAAAAGAAAAAAAAAAAACAACTAATATATACTGGTGTTAATAAGACGGAAATGTCAGAATCAAATCTAGTAAGAAAAATAAGTGATAGTTTATTAGGGAGAGTTATTAGTTTGAACAAAGCCTGGGATTCTTCTTCCACAAAGAACTGCGGTGAACAAAAAAGCTCTGCAGAGAAAACTTGTACTCCTTCATAAAACCAGAATTTGGAAGGAAGGCAATTAGATAAAAAGGCAAGATGAAATGTATAGTAAAAACAATTTATTTTAATCTTAATTCTTCTCTTTCAGTTTTCTCATCAAAACTCTCTAATTTTTCAACTTTTCAACCATTACTTTATTTTCATGCAAATGATTTCTTACCCTTAACTTCTAGAAATCTGGAATAGAGAATGCATGACTATATAAATAAACAAAAGGCTTTAAATTGTGCTCAGAGTCAGTCAGAGCAGGAAATTATAGAGATCGGTTTAGTGAGATGCACATTTTCCTTTTAGCCAGGGAAATATTAACTCTGCCATTATGCAAATCAATGACTTAGAACCACTCAGAGCACAGACAGGGCACAGTGTGAGAAGAAAACACAGAGTGTGTTTACTCACACGGTGTGAGAGTAAAGACAGATGCAGAGAAGTAAACAGCTCAGCATTTTAAAGTGAAGTGATGGGGGAATGATTTTCAGGAACTGAGCTGTGAATGTTACCTCATAAAAAAATGTTTTGGACTGTTGTTTTCAAACTTTATCTGTCATGCAGTATTTAAAATGGAGATGTGTCCCAAGAAGGTCGCATAAGCAGAGTACACAAGAAAAAAACCTCAGAAAATCAGGATCCTCACACAAAACCACCTGAACAGCTAACATGTTACAGCCTTTGTGTACAACAAAGGAGATGATCTACTGTAAATATGCAAGGTCTTGCAAAATGTTTCTATCCACAGCTCTATTAGTTTCCCTTCATTATATTCTTATGGAATAAGAAAACTGTGACGAATTAAGTTACAGTTATTGTTTGGTAGTGCCTGGTGGGTTTTGGGGCTTTTGTTTTTGTTTTTGTTTTTTTGTTTGGTTGTTTTTTGTTTGTTTGAGTTTTTTTTTTTCATTTTTGTTTTTGTTTTTTTTTAGGACAGATCCACCAACTTTTCGAGCTTACTTTCAGGTGAAAAGAGAAAATTGAACACACACAAATGTTTAAAATCTAGTAGTCCCCATGCTTAGCAGTCTGGCTGGCACAACAGTTCCTGAGCATGTTGGCTGGCTTCCCTTATCTGCTGAAGCACTCTCCTCTATGCAAGCACTAAAAATGGATCTTAAGCCAGATTGTGTCTCTTCTCCCAAGAGCAAGATAAGAGGAAAAGTATATGGGGCATGACTGGAGGTGCGAGGGGATCCCTTGCATGCAGAAGCTCTGCTGAAACGATGAGGCAGACTCTTGTTTCCCCAGACGACTAGTGGCTGTGTTCTCTGTAGTCACCAAGGGTTCCCACCCCTCTCAGCAGACCTTCATCACACTGGAGAACTCCTATTATATTCATACTTTAGGATTTATGTGTTTAATAAATGATCCCAGAAGTTACAGCAGATGTTAAAGCTTTGTTTTCTTACTTTCCACTTTTTCTTCCTATTTTTAGCAACCTCTTTTGTCAGTCTATTCTTCAGAGAAGCTAACTTTGCACACAAGCTGCTTTTAAATGCACCCCCAGTGGGAAGCAGCTGAAGGCAGCAAGGCATGACTGCACATTGCTTATCTACAATGGAAGGAAGGTCATTTCTGTGCTCTTAGGTCAGACTTAACCACCAGTTCTCTTTCTCACTCCTTCTGGTTATGACCTAGGGGGTGGGGGTTGTTTCAAAATTACTTTTAATGTGGAAATTTTTGGAGGGTGGAGGCAAATGCCTCCTGTAGATGTAAGACTTCAGTTTAAATTTCAAAAGTGGGGAATAAACACACAACAAAACAAAAGGGAGCTCCACCACTCTGCCAAATTTAAGAAAGTTGTTGTCAAAAAGGTGGTAACTAAGAGATTTTAAATACAGGACCCATTTATCTCACTAGGAATTGGAATTCTAACTCAGCCAGTCAGAGAAATATGTCCCATAAAAATAATTGTGGATATGTTTTTCCCTCTCCTCATTTGCATGGTCTTATGGGAGGCAGAACAGATATCTACCTGCTGATAAAATGTAAAATGCACAAGAGCTGCATTCTCAAAATCTCACTGCCACTTTTAAACTTTGTTTCAGTTTAACTCATTCTCTCAGGAATTAATTCCCTGAGACCGGAAAAGGAAAGGCAGGTATCCATAGTTTTTCGAGTATTGAAAGTGATTTGTGAGTGATACTTCCAACTTACATATATCTTGAGATATTTACAAATTCTTTGAAAACATCACAAAAGAGCTGGTATTATTCTCATATGTTGTTAATCTCTTTAAAATTCGGTAGTGTATATAGGGCAAGAAAATATACCAGAGATAAAAATGAAAAGATGAAATTTAGATCGAAAATCTCTTCAACTTTTTGTAAGCAGCTTTATTTGTATCACCAGCAATCACCGGACTTACAGGGGTGTACTCAAGGTACTAAGAAGGGCTGGGGGCTTATTGCATTCATCTTGTCCATGAAGTGAGAGAGAGAATATTTCAGGTGGCTGAGGGTAACCCATGAAAATTAGAGATATAAAGATATAAAATTAAAGATATACTGGTGCAGTATAGCTTTACAATAGAAAGGCTTGCAGACAGTATATTAACTTCTAGAACTGAGGAATGCATAGTCAGGATCTCTTTGCTGCAGAAGCTAGGATGAATTTGTTTCAAAATCCCAAACCAAACACAGCAGATGTATTTTCACATTAATTTCTGCCCTCAGCTAACCTACAGCGCACTTGCATTTGTCTTGCAGAGAGGACCACAAAAGTTTCCAGAAAGTTAACTGAAAAGAACCTAAAAAACCTTTGGGCAAACACTGGCGCTGTATGCTTTCTGCTTCTGTACTCATCCCACCAAGTTTTATTTTCCTAGTGTTTTGGTACCCTGTCAGAGGTGTCATGGGTCACTTACTGCAGCTGTTGTAATTGTTTTTAGTGTTTAATACAAAGGCATGCTATTGAAGATACATGGTGTATTATCACAAACTGCCATGGATGCCAGATACCACTTGCTGTCTGAAATCACAGGGTATTCCCCTGGTGACTCCAGAAGTCCTCAGGCACTATTAGTTCTTGCGATTACATTGCAGAATAAACTTAGGTGTTCTGAGTGGCTTACTTCCCCTTTTTGTGTTATTCATGCTCAGTGCAATTATACTGCACAATTTTCTAAGTGGAAAACTCAGTGAATATCAAGTTTAGGACTTAAAAGCAATTCAGATTTCAAAGACTTTTTTAAATTTAATTTTGAAATTTTTTTCAAGGAGTGAGGAGGCAAGAGAATGTGTGCAAATAAGCCTGTTTAATGAACCAAATTCTGTAAATCTTGGCAAGGAATTGCTATTTTTTAGTGAGGTTTTGAACATGTATTAAATCAAAATGCTCTGCTTTGAGGAGGTAGTGGATTTGTAGTAACTCCTTCCTACCACTTTTTCTCTTAAGCATGATGCTTGACTATTAGAGCCCAGCTGAAGTCTGATAACAATCAGACTTACATCAGTGTCAGTGCACGAAACCTGGGGAATGTGATAAACATACACTCAGGACTTTGAGGGCACTGTCAGTCTAGTCCCAAGCCACTGAAGCCTCCTGGAGCCAGAACTAGGCAGATGTTTCAGAAACAGTGTTTTCCTGTTATTTTATTGCTAAGCCAGACCAAACTGGCACCATTCAGAGCCCACTCTGATATTTTTCATTCCTGGCAATAGATACAGTAGAATGGTTGGGAAGCAAAGCCCTTAATCTTCTGTTTTCATAGGCAGTAGAGATTTCTCTCAAACTAAATCTGTATCCTCGTCCATTACAGTGAGGCCTGAAGGTAGCTATGGGTTCTCTCCACATACTGGAAGACTCTGAAGAGTTATGCACTTTTCCGAAAAAGTCATGAAGAATTTAATGGGTTATTTGGATGCAAGGACTTCCTCCTCATGCATAACCTCAAGCACTGGACCATTAATTTCTGCAGTAGCTGATCTGGGGAAGTTGCAGAAGATGGTGGGAATGCTGGAGTACTTTAAGACGGAGGAAAATGCCAGTAAAGTATAACTAGGAGTTGGGTTTTTTGAAATTGGGTGGCAGGAGAAGCAACCAGCATTTTAAGTCCTTATAGAAACCTTTACTGAAAGGGTGAGTTTGCATTAAACTTGAGGCCCCCAAAACAAATTTGTTTGAATGTGGGCAAGATAATTCATCAATAATAAAAGACAAACATGGGAGCTATATATACGCCTCCCTGTTCATTGAGTTCTTGGATTCGTGTAAAAAAAAATCCAATTTTAATGAAAAAATCAGTTTTCTTGCAAATAGGAATGTAAATTTGGCCACAAGTAATTAAAATATGGAAATTAATACTCTCTATTTTCTGATGCACACATGCAAGATCAATATGTGACAACTAATATATGCCTAGCCAGGCAGATATTCATAGAGTGTATTTTAATTTCTAACCTTACTTTTGCCTCTCATCTGGTTTTACTAAGGTAGCTGGAAAAATGTTAAATAATGTTTTTGCATAAGATCCAGATCTAACTTTGAGGATTAAAAATTTTATCAACTAAATAGAATATTCAGATTAAAATTACCACACATGATCTTTTCCCTTTACCACATTCATATAAATTAAAATTTTTCCAGGCATGTACAGGCATGTACAGGAGGTGAAAGCTCTACACTAGGAAAAAACAAGTTTTACAAATAAACTATACTCTTAAAATTGATGAGCAGAAAAGTAATTTCATGTTTAGATTCTGCCCAACCCATTGGGTTGACAATATAGACAAAATTCAAATTTGTTCCTGGCATAATATTGGTTTTTAAATGTATTTTGTAATTTTAAAATTATACTTTCCAATACTATCTGTTTTTAAATGCAACTATTCATTACTGTCTAGTCAATTTTTATAGCAATTGGCATGAATTCTAGAAAAACTAGTACTACCCATAGCATTTTAACTAAGTGAAAAAACATTTGAAGTCTAGTGCTATTCCTTCCTGACATTTCAGGTTTATCAGGAGGTTAATTAGGCACAATTCCAGCATTGCTGTAGGGCACAGCACAACAGGCCAGTTTTTATCTACTTGCAGACTTGCAAGCCGTAGGAGACACTAGCTTGAGACCTACAGCAGGTTTAAATTGTCTTTTCTCCTGCACACTTAGAAAGTGTAGTGAAATTCTGTTCCTCAGCATAAACTACTTGGACAAAATGGTATTGGTGGTATTCTGCTTATGGCCAAAATAGAGACAGTGTTCATCTCTTTTATGTGATGGCTTTTGGTCACAGTTAAAAATTGTTGCATCCAGATGTCTGTATCCAGCAGGTCTTAGCTGTGCAGTGTTGTGGTTCAGCTGGGTCATGGCCAGCCTTCTACCGCATTTATACTTGGACAAAACACGAAGGCGAGAACAAGGATCGATTTTTGAAACTATTTGCTCTTGTAATTCCTTGTAATACATGGAAAGCTAACCTTTCAAAACAAGAAGCTGAAAAAAATACAAAAAGAAGAATGTCAGTAATTTGTCTATGAAATTATAACCTTGTTTGGCACTAATAAGAAGTGCTGAGGCACAGATAAAAAACACATTTATAGATTATCTCTTTTATACAGTACAATCCTAAATTGTCTCTTGATCCTATGGCAACTCTTTTTTTGAGGTGATAGGGATATAAAAGGATGTTTTTTCTTGAGACATCCTAGTCATCCCGTAAGCATCTTATATGTTATGCTGAATGTTAGTAAATCCAACTAGCATGCCACTGCTTTCATTTCTGTGGGTTTTGTTTCATCATTGTGTTCATTTTTGTGAACAGTCCTCTCTTTCAGTGACAAGCTGCACATAACTGATATTTTGATGTTTGAAGTAGACGTGATGCCTCTTAGGAATAGAACTACATTATTTTAAGATAATGTTGGTATAGGAGGTAATATAAGACTGGTCTTTATTACAGACCTCCAGGGGCAGATATGGAAAATGTCCACAAAATGCCGCCTACACTGGGTGAAAACAGTTTTTATAAGTTTAGCAAATTAGAATATTTGACAAAAATCACCAATTAGGAGCTCAAGTGATGATCCAATTCCCCCTCCAGGCCAAGCCCCTTCTAAGTCCTTCCCCCTCAGATGGAAACTGAACTTGTTGATGAAAATGTATCTTGAAGAGCTGGTTTTCAACTTTGATTTCTAAGGCTAATCAAGGTAGGATAGGGCCTTTGGAATATGTTTTGTCTTTCTGCCAATCAGGGCAGAGTGAAGTACTGGGAAAACTAGCTATGAATGCAGTAATAGGCTGCAGAGCTATATGTATGTGTGTATATATGTGTATACACATATATGTATATATGGGTACATATGTGTAGAGAATGAGAGAATATATAAAAGGAAAAAAGGCAAAAACCAGCAGGCATCAGAGGTACTATATGCAAGACTTTTGTGGAAAAACTCTTCTGTGCAATATCATTCTGTCAAGAAAGTGGAAGAAGAATCTTTGAAATTAAAACTGATCTGACTGCTTTAACTATTAAGATTTCATTTGCTGTTTCATTGCATTAACCTTCCAAGAGATATTGCAGGAATTAGGTTAGTAAGACTCCAGTCAACATCATGGGGCAGAGACAACACTAAACAGTAGTAAAAAAATTGGTTTTTGTAGGACAAGTGAGATAACTTTTCTTTTGAGTAAACCTTTCTTTTAAAGCCTTCTACTGAAATAAGTGCAGAGACCAATCTTGTTCAATTTTAGAGAACCAAGTTTGGATATAAAATGTTTCCTAGGTTGTTTTGTCTTTTTTTCAGTAATATCATACACATCTCCATTTCAGATGAGACTATTTGTATGACAGGAATTTTATTGAAAAAACAGACTAACACACACGAATTCAAAGAAATATTTCTTATGTGCCGTAAAATAGGATAAGATATGGACCATGGGCTACAGTAATGCAAGAAAACTCGGTTCAGTAGAACTCCAGAGGGGAAGGATCAATCGAGTCAGGAAGGCATTCATTCCTATCCCTGCTGTGGACACTTAGAGAAAAAGCACGTGATTCCCTGGTCATCATTTACTGCAAGAACAAAGCTTTATGGTTCCCATGAGAGGGCACTGAACAAGTATGGTGGTGCAGGTTACAGGCAGCACAAAAGCCTGTGTTTGGGCACTGCTGTGTCATGGACCAGGGCATTTGCTGCAGTTGAGATGACAAGTAAGACACAAGGCCATGAATGACACAGGCAGGTTGAGCTCGGACCATCCTGAACCTCTTTCACAGAACAGCTACTGTAAACTTTAAAGGCAAAACTTTGGTTTGAAATACATGAAATACAGTTATCCCAGGATGAAGATATTTCTTCCCAGGGCTGTTTTTTCACTCAAAATGTGCTCACAGGTATGTCACTGTGCCCCTCATGTTTTCTTAATAGGAAAAGAAACTGGTTTATGTTCATGTTGGTCTCCTTGGACAACATACAGAGGATTTTCAAAAGTGCAATGAAAGTTTTCCTTGTCTCAGGTCCATGCCTTCCTACAAGGTACCCACTTGCCCAGATGATTCTCTCTCATCCATCTTTGTTCTTCAACACATCCCCATTATTTTGTATTCTTAAAAATATATACTGTTTTAAATATTACAAAAAGGCTAAACAATTATTTTTTAGAGAATGCATCACTGCAAGTCCTTCTTAAAGAGCATATGTTTGTTCTGGTTAAAGGGTATATCATTTCGGTTTGCTTCAAACAACAAAATCAGACTATCCTTTTAAAATTTTTTTTAAAAAAATTTACGATCTGCATAATTTTAAATACATAGAAAAATATAACATTTCTGACTAGGTTAAGTTGCTTTATTGATTAGCAGTTATAGCTTTGAAAATAGAAATAGAGAAAACAAACAAAAAAACCCCAAAATAATGTTTTCAAAATAAGAAGTTAAAAGCCCCTAAACCTGTAACTTGGTTAAATTTCTTGTTTCTTCTGATTTTTATAAGATCAGCAACTTGAAATAGACTTTTTTTTTGTTAGATTGGTTGGTTGGTTTTTTTGGTTTGTGGGTTTTTGTTGGGTTTTTTTTTGGTAACTTGAGAGTGCGGCTCTGATCAATATTATCTGTTTTACAATGCATGAGTGATTTAGGACACAGCTGAAGTGGTTCAAACAAAGAGTGTCTAGTTCTACTCCTGAATAAAATTGTGAAAAATTACTTTTAAAGTCTTCATGTTGTCTCAAAAGAAATACTAGAGCACAATCCATATTTCTTAAATTATTTAGAACGTCAATAATAGTATAACCTTGATCTTCTTCATGATTCAAAATTCAGTTTTGAAAGTAGAATAATTCTAAACCAAGTGGGTTTTATTTCTATCCTTTCTTATTATTTAATTAATTAAGTTCAGAAATGTTAATTTTTAAATATTATAATGCCTTAATTAGGTTACTAACACCATGCTGGAGCAAGATTATAAGGCTCTTTTTTATGCATTGAATACTTTTAAAAAAAATTTGAAACTTTTTTTTTTTTTTTGTGCAGGAGGGGTTAAAATCTCCTTTTGTATTCTGTTTTCTGTTTCTTTCACAAGCTCTACCTACAGTTTTACTGTAAAAACAATGACAGTAAAAAATAAATACTTTTTTGGCATAGGAATTAGAATTGAATTATCTACACTATTGTCTTAAATCTATATCTTAACTTTAGTATAGTCTTTAAATCAATTTGCAATATTCATGTCATCTGGATTACATTAAGCAAAAATAGAAAGTAGCTATAGTTATTTAGAAATGAAATCCATATGCTGTAGTCTTTGTTAGCCCATGGTTTTGTATCAGTAACAAGACAGTCAGTATAACATTCTGAATATATATATAAAATTGCTGGGTGGATCAGAACACATCTGAGATGCAAAGAATTTGACTTTCTTTGGAATGGGACAAATGCATGTGCAAACTAACTTAATTGGAGGGAAAAAATGTTAAAAATAAGGAAAGGAAGATTTTTTCTACGAGAACAAAATTGCAATTATTTCTGTGTTCTATACAGTTCTATACAGTTTAAGGACTGATTCCTAGCAATTAACAGAGATCCTATTTTCTTATACAGATATGCTGAAAGTGTGGTTTTTTTTGTTTTTGTTTATGTCCCGTGTAATCTTTTCTCTCCAAATTGTCTATTCTTCTGGTATGACAAGTAGACAGGACAAAAGCTGTATTTCATCCAAGGTAATATGATGGATCATATTGTCCTAAATGTTCCCTGGTGGCATTCCAGCATCACAGAAATATTACTTTCTCTCATTCTTCTATGATGGGGGGAACAAGGTTGGAACTGATGCTTAAGTTAGATTTTTGAGGCATCACAACATGTTTTCCAGCTTGACCTTGGCTGACACAATATTCAAGACAATATAACATACTGCAAATTTGAATTGTTTTGGTTTGTCCTCTTTTTTTAGAATAAAGTCTAATATTATCAATTAGTGATTTTTAGATTAAGCTGTGTGACACAGTTTAGTTTAATACAAAGCTTAAAAACAATTTTATGCAGATTTAGATTTTGGAAGTTGCACACAAGTGAGGTATACTTTGTTATTTTCTCATATAAGAAATGTATGTATAAAAATGGAATTATTTTTAATATTCTTCAACAATTTGTTACTCTATGACCCAGACTTAAAACACTTGCATAATCAAGCTGGGATAAAGACATCTGAAAGTTTATCTTCTCTAAGGACTCTATTTTCTTTGTAGCATCTTGACATCCTCTCTTCTGCTTCCAATTTTATGCCCTGTTGTTTTTTGTTGTGATTTTGGTTTTTTGGTGTTTTTTTTTTGTTGTTGTTGTTTTTCAGTTTGTTTGTTTCTTGTTTCTTGGTTTTTTGTTGTCTTTTGTTTGTTAGTTCCGTTGGTTTTTTGGTTTTTTTTTTTAATTTTTTTTTGTTATAATAAAGAGCTTTGCCTGTGATGATAAATTCTTTATATTTTCCTTCCTTCCTTCCTTCCTTCCTTCCTTCCTTCCTTCCTTCCTTCCTT
>JAODKT010001809.1:74995-95329 GCA_027576195.1 Cossypha heuglini | reverse complement strand
CTTCCTTCCTTCCTTCCTTCCTTCCTTCCTTCCTTCCTTCCTTCCTTCCTTCCTCGCTTCCCCCAAGTTCTGATTTTTATTTTTGTTGCCTACTCCCTCAGAAATTGCTGAGTACTCTTAAATGAAATTGGGGAGTTTTCTTGGCACAGGTTTATTCATCTCTTCTCCTGAATAGGTTTCATGGAAGAGATTTTTTTTTCTAATACAGGCAGCCCAAGTTGCAAGGCTGCCTTCACTGGAGTATTTGTGTTATTCAAGGATGATGCAAAGAGTCTGAATATCCCTGATTTTTCCTGATCCCTCTGCATTCTTCTACTCAAATGGCACAATAACAAGTTACTCATTTGCAAGGACAACAAAACTTTTGTTTTGTCGTGGATTTTTTGGTAACTTTAATCAATGTTATTTCCCTTCTGGCACTAAACTTTTCCATAGTATTGACATCATGTTCAGGGGGAGAAAAAACACAAAGAGAAAACAAATTTATTTAGTATATTGTAATTCAGTACTTGAAAACTCTATTTCCATTTGTCAGTGTCAACTCATAAAGGGTATGTTGTGGGCATGAGCATCCATGATAAACCTGTATTTCCAATTCCTTAGTGCATGTCCTTCTTACTTTCTCAGTGATCCATGCAGGATCATCTGCTGCCGGTAAATAACAGGTCGAATGCTCTTTATTTTCCTCTTCCAACTGGATCACCATGACGAGAAGGTGCCTGTGGGTACAAATCTTCAAACTCAGTGCTGTGCCTATTGCAAACCTGATAGTCCACACAGCCAGAAGCGATTACTCAAATAAGAGGATAAAGAAAAGAGAGTTGTAATCACCATTCGTTGGTTTAGAAATGTCATGCCAGTCACATTTCAGTCATTGTGTGATATTAATACTAATCAGCATATATTAGCAGCCAGACATGTTCGCAACTGTTCTAACAGCTGAGTGCCTCCAAGCTAAATTGATTTCATCCCTTAGACACCCATTAACACCTCTCCTTCCCATTTAGATAATAGAACACAGTTGTTCAGGGGTGTTTATGAAATGACATTCATTTGATTGATAAGTGACCTTGACTGAATGAGAATATATGCTTGCTGGAATTTAAATGATCACCTTCTTTTTTAATAACCTTGTCAGAGTTACAGACCTCCAAATCCTCGAAGAATTTAAGTCATCGCAATCCATAAATACCATTGTTTTTTTTTCCCCTGAGAAGCGTGTTTGGGTGGATCAAGCTTTAAATTAGGTTTTAACATACTAATTTTCTAATTGTAGAATGCACTGAAGAAATCTGAGAATGATCTCTGCTTTGAAAAATAAATCAGTGTTTAATTATTTTGGTTTTGTACCTTAATCCATTTTGAACAACTCACTGGCTCTAGTAGGCCATTTTTACTAAGATGAAATGAAATATTGAAGCTTCATATATTGTTAATATTATAGTGAGATAATCTAGCCATGATTAATTAAGAATATTGGAAACCTCTGATACAATGCCAGAAAAAAAACCCAGTTCAGTATAGGAAGCTTTTCTAGACCTGCATTATGAGAGTTTTTCAATAATAGATTAAACAGACTAAATAATTAAAATGTCATTTGATTGAAATCAGACCTCTCTCCTTGTATTTCGACATTACATCCTGTAACAGGCAAGACTGTCTTTTCAGCTCCAGATATGGAGACCTTCCTTTTCTGTATACATAAATTTAAAAAATGCATCAGACAGAATTTAAAAGCAAATAACAGACACTGACTAGAATATTTATCTTAAGAATACAAATAAAAACCTAAGCTTAGAGTTTTCAGGGATGTGTGTATGTAGTTAAAATCAAATTATGAGGGAAAAAACTAATGAATCCCAACTTTCTTTGCTCCAGGGAAGATACTTGGGATGTGAAGATGCAGCCATTATTTGCCCTGAATGCAGCCTCCTGGAGGATGCACTTGAGGGCTTGGAGCCCTGATCATTCTTGTTGTACAGCTGCTGTTTTTTCCTGAAGCATAGAAGGACACCTGAGCACCATCACCTCTGTCATAGCAGCCCCAGCTGCAGCATTTTCTCAAGTTTCTGAGGCACTTAGGTGCCCTTGACATCAGGCTGGATATGAGCAGCCTGTGGGACATATGTGGTTCACCAATCACATGGTTGTGATTAACCATTTTACATCCCTTTTGCGGCCTTTCCTGCTAAAGCTGATTAACATTAAAAAAAATAATAAAATAAAATGCTAACTGAAATAGAAGCTTTCGGGTTGCAAGAGCTCTCAAGTGGAGAGTTTTCATGTATAGCTGGAAAGCCTGAACAGTGGGAAACCCATCCCAGCATGTTTCCCAGAACTGGAAGATTCTAATCCTGGCTGGAGGCTACAAAGAGATCAAACATCAATTGCATGATTCTGAACAGACACTTGGATTGATGTCTTCCCCTTTGTAAGACATCACACCCAAAAGACAAACATTTGTTTCTCTTTTAAAATTTTTAAATGCAGAGGCTAATTTAGAAATGTTTTCCCCAAATTTTCCCGTAACTGTTATAAGTTATTGCCATTGTATGAAGTAGCTGCTTATACTCAATCTCATAAGTGAGAGACAAATGGAAGAAAAAGCATCAAAGAGTCAGTTCAAAGTTATTTGCATAGGTTAATTTAAGTTTTTGTTTGTTTTTTTTTTTTTGGTAACATATATTCTCTATCCCACTATTATACCCCTTTCAGTATTTTTCTCTCTGTAGCTAAAAGTGAAAAAATCAATCAAATATGATTCTCAAGGTGTGCTGATCACACCACTGGCTCTAAACATAAAATCCAGTTATTCCTTACACTAAGCAAGGGTCTCACATAATTCACAGTTCAGCAGCCTCTGTATGAAGTACACTTCTCTTCCTGGTGAGCAGTGCTCTGTAACCTACTTTCCTATGGCTTTACTTTACTTTCCAGTAAAAGTGAGAATGCCTTCAGGAACATGCTGAGCTTGGGCTGCACTGGGATGGCCATCACTGGCTGCAGCACCAGTGTCACAGGGTTTTCAGTTTTGGGGTTTGCAACCCTCAGGTGAGGGGACAGATGCCAGTGTTGTTAAGAGGGGCTGGGAGGAAGAAGCCAAATGCATTTAACATTCATGGTGTGAAACCTGAAGCCTTAAGTAAAGCTGAAGACTTGTATGAAGACCAGAATACAATCCTTGAAAATGGTTAAGACAATAGATTGTACATAGGCACAGCTGACATAACATGAGATAGTGAACATGGAATAAACATTCTTATTCAGTTGTTCCAGTGTTCAGGAAAATAGGAGTTAATGCTGGAAAGAGGAAATGCCAGGCTTCTTTTGAATAAAATAAATGGAGTTGCAGAAAGGGCATCAACAATCTTTGTCCTAATTAGAAGAATTGGCAATACTCCAGGCTGTTGTCTAGTTTCTTGGGTCAAAAGAGTTGAAATGATTTGAATGTAATGAAAAATAAACATCACAGTCAGTATCACAATGATTATCATAGTAATATTTTTACATGTAATGCATAATTATCTCTCACAATAATTTTGAACTAGCACGGTACAAAAGAAACAGGGTGTTGTCATTGAGTTTAAACATCGTCTTTTTGCGACCACAGATTTTTCTTTAATTCTTTAAAATTTGATCTTATATCATGGTATTTGTGCTTTCACCTTGACTGCTACAGGAATAGGCTTTTTTAAAGGACTGTGAGGAAAGAGAGATGAAAAACTAAATTATAATTTGACATGCTGGAATAGAATATTGTAAACTAGTTTGTTCAAATATATTATTATAAAGTATTATTCTCACTGATCATAAAGCCTTCAGACTGATTTTCAGCTGCCAGATGCAAAGTCACATTTAATTTTGCTATTAGAATTTTTAAAAGGGTAAAAGTTATTTGTCTAACTTGTATTTAAGAGATCTTTTAAGTTACTGAATGGTACTTGAGTATCTATTGGATCACAACGATTGACAGTCCAGGTTGTGAATGTTCAGGACACTCTGCTTGCTTTTGCTGTGAACAATTCAGCTTGGTTGCCCAGCTGAAGGAATTGATGTCTGTATCTTATCCAACAACAGATGGCATCATTTTTATACTTTTGCCAGAACTGATGTATCATATCACAGCAGATCTATAAGCAAAGCTTTTAAATTGAAGGTATTGTAAGAGAAGACTGTTGGTGTCTTGAAAAATTAATCATTTTATTATCCTGAATGATGTCTGGGATGAGGAAAGAAAAAAAAGCCGGTAGACTCTATAAACTCAATTTCACCGTCAGAGCCTGAGGTATGCTTGAAATTCCACAGGCTGCACATATTTTGCTGAAATGCCTTCTTCTTAAAAATAAAGGTCTGCCCTCAGCACTGGTATGATTCTACTTTTGCTTCAGCTGTTCCTCATTTCTTAACTCTACCCCAGCCAGAGCCAGCACACTGACTCAGCCCTGCTTCTGCATGATAAAATCCTCCTACATCCCCTCCTTCTACAGCCAGCACAACTGCTTGTAGGGACATCCTGTGGATAAAAGATGGGGACTAATCTGACAAAAAAACCTTGGCAAAACAGAAGTTTCAGCATTTAGATTACTGTCTGTACAGGCTGTCCTCCTGTCCCAGGTAGTTCTGTTAGCCCAACAGATGACTTCACACCGCAGGGAGACAAAGGAATCAGCAGCATGAAAACAGACAGCTTATACTAAGACACACATTTTAATCTACCACAGAGTAATAAACCTGTGCAGGATTACCTTGCACTTAGTTTTCTGCAGTGCTGATTAATCCTAGAATATCTTTGAAGGAAAAAAATTGCCTTGAGTTCATTTGTGCTTTAATTTATTCTTGCGCCAGCTTCTTGTTCAACAAATTTTCAAGGAGTCTGCAATATCTGGAAGACTTAAGCCACTTTTGTGGAGCTCTCTCTTTTTGTGCGTATGTGTGTTTCATGAGCAATCAATGTCTTCATTTTCTGTGTAGATATGAATCGCACCAGAGCTCTGCTCAGTCAGACTGAAGATGCACTAACTCAGGATCTCATCTTCTATGGTAGCAAACAGATAGTGGAGAGTATAAACATATAGTAACATTTTTTGAAAGTGAACACTTGCTGAAGAATAGTGCTGGCTTTGTTTTGCCAAACTCATTAAACTCTGCTGAATATTTCAAAGTTTCGTCTGTATTATCAGAGAGAAAGAAGAAAGTTATTTACCAAGAGACCAATTGTCCTAGACCTATGCTGTAACATTTTCTCCAGGAGGGTAGCAGGAACTTTCCTTCCAGCTTCGGGCTGACTCAGCTGTGACTGGGGAAAAAAAAAAAAAAAAAGAAATAGGAGGAGTAAATGGGTACATGGTAGAAGCTTTGCATGACTTGTAAGCAAGTTTGTTTGCCTGCGCTGATTGAGACTGAACAGCTGAACTTGTCAAAGGTTAAAGACAAGAAGGTATGGTTGATAATTTGACCAAATTGTACTGGAGGTAAAAATCATTGCACAGGTAGAATAACCACATTTGGAAATTAATGCATTCCAAATTAGCAAAATATTTACAAATTATGCAAATCTCCCAGACCACTCAGGTTTACAAAGGATAAGATTAGTGAGCAGATTGAAAGGACAGACTAGAAGAAAAAGCCACTCTACTTTTGAATTTTCCTTGAATTCATCATGCTGATGAAAATGATGAATTCAAGGACCATTGTATTCATGAATGATGTCCTTTTTAGACTTTCCATGGTCTTCAAGGACTCAGTAGCCACAGGAAGTGACAGATACCACACAGACCTCTGGTATGATAGATTTCTAATTTTTTTTCCTTGAAGTCCTAATGTGTTGCCAGTGTAACCTTTCTGCGGATACATGATGCATAGGAAGACATGTTACCCATGACATGGTCAATGTCTAATTTGACAGAATATGTCCTCTGAGAAGTCTTTACATTTCTATGTATATGATTCAAAAATTAATTAATTGAAGTAAAAAATATATCTGGTTCCTTGCCTTAACTTCATTCTTCAAATAACAGTTGCACAGTAAATTTCAGCAATCTCAGGTAACCACTGTCCTTTGTCTTTAGCTCTTTCTCTATTCTTAGATAAAATGAAGAGGCAGCAGAAAATACTGCTTAATCCCTTTCAGCTAACTTTTCTCAGTCCTTTTTTAGGAGATGCTTGATCCCTCTGTCTTGGGTCCAAGAAGTGAATAAATTTAGTGTAAAGTGGCAAATCCATGCTGCTTGTTATGCCCGTGTTCTCATTTTTGTGGCTTGGATGTATTCTGTTCATACATCTCTTGTGAAAAGAGCTCAGCATCTTCATTTGCTCTTCATCAGTTCAGAAGGAGCATCTATAAGTAGTGCTCTGTGTGTCCCTGCTCTGAGATTTCTTTAATGAATTGAAGAGATTGAATCCTTGGATTAGACCAGGCAGCTAAAGACTCCTTTTATAACTTGGAGTACATGTCAAAAAGTAGAAAACTGATATTTTTCTGATAAGCAAATTTTTCTAGAATAAAAAATTACTGAAAAGTAATTCTTCTTGTTATATCTATGCTGTATTTCATCTCTACTTTAGACAAAAGAGCAACTTAGTCACTAAAGATATTGATGCCTCAGTTGAAATTATCAGCCAATGTACCAGTTTTCTTTAATATCAATATTAAAGAGCTTTGTTGATTGTGGGAAATGCACTGCAAAGATATTTCTCTAATGTGGGATAAACTGAGCATTCCTGAGACAGAAAACAGACCAGGAACTCTGAAATACATGATCAAACAACTGTGGCCATCTATGACTCTATCAACTTGCAGCTGCTTCTTACCAAAATTCTTGTAGAAGTCACTTATATACAGCGAAATCAACATACTTCACAGTCAGCTGTACACACATCAGGGCTATAATACAGCTCGTCCTTGTCAGCCCACATTTTATATTAAAGTTTTGACTTAAAGAGAAACTGAAGCTCAAAAACTTCCTTCTGTTTTCCAACTTGGGTAATGGGCACAATGTTCAGAACAAGATCATATAGACAGGTGGGAAAAGAATGTTTTGAAGCACTTCAACAAGGTTTGCCAGAGCCTAGCTGCCAAAGGTCTTGAGGAAAGTAGAACACCTAGGCACAATGATTTATAGCAGTTAATAACTTTGCATTTTAGGGAAGGTTTCCTCACTATAGGCCTATGCTAGAGCAAGCCTTGAATAAGCTAGACTTCAAGTTTCCTAGGCCAGTGGAAATTTGCTTTTAAATCTTTTTAGAGTAATCCATGGAAACTTTCATGGAATTAGAAAACATTTCCCAACTGGTAATAAGCAGCTTCATATCTCAGCTGTTTTTAACACAATTGAACTAAAAGTTATACTTAGACCTTGGCAATGTTTACATGAAAATTGCTCCTGTCTGTTTTTGTAAGTTGTGTTTGTAAGTAGAAATACAGATATACTTGGATTCTAGTGTTTTTAGAAAGAGAAGGAACATGCAACTGCTTGCAAACTCTTTTGTAAAGGTGTGAGATTGTGAGCAGACTCGCTGGCTGTTTTGTCCCTAAACTTGTGGGTAGCTTCCGCATTCCTTCATTTGAATGCAGCATGCTAATCGGCCTGAAATTAAGCCATTCTTTGTTTTTTATTAACTGATATAAGGGGGTGGGTGATGTCATTGTCTTCCAAGCAGGTACAAAGGGCTTAACAATGCTTTTGTAGCCAGCTCCTCGCACTAAGCCAAACTGAGTAAAGAGTTGATCCATCTGAGTAATTTAACAGATGTGAGAAAAACATCTGCGTGCAAGGGACACCTATTTGAAACGGCTTTCTAAAGACCAACCACTTTCTTTTGCAATTACTTACTTTCCCAATTCTCTTTGAGTAAACCATGTTGAAATCCCAGTGTCTCCAGCCTGCTTTCATACTGCTATAATAATTAATAAGAAAGGTTTTGTCATTTGAGTGTGATTGAACAAGAAGAGGCTTTAAATGTTCAAACGTCATAGCTTTTACTAAATGTTAAACCAGTCTAAAAGCGGCTTGGAGAAGAATTCACAGTCTCTCGATGAGCAAGCTGCCTGTGTGGGCAACTTTTCAGAAAGATGGACAGCGTAAACTGCAGAGTTCAAGCACCATTTATGTAAGAGGTTTTCTCTATTTATCTATTTATCCAGTTCCCACTGGATAGTGATTCTAAGCTTTAATAACTTTCAAGTTAGCAGCCCTATAAGAAAGACTAATTCAAATTACTCCTAAAGTTAAATTGAAATGCAATTATTGTAATTGCAATGCACTGATACACTTTTAATTCATTACATTCATAAACCTATTATCATGGATATAGGTGAGTAAGAATTGCACAAAAAACCTGGAGATATATCCTATTCTTCCCTCATTAGGAGCATTCTCTCTGAAAGCTTCCTGGAAATTCCCTGGTCTTTGGCAGCATTGACTGTCTCTTCTTTCTGAGGGACACCCAGGAATGCATCTACTTATCCAGCAGACAAAATATATTTCACCATCAAACTCTACCACAAACTTAATGTATAGACAATTCCAGCAGTTTTTGCTGTTCTTTTTTTGTTGTGCTTAAAGTTTACATCTCTTTTCAGGTTGTGACTATGTCTGGTGTGCAAATAGTTGGATCCAGCCCCCACTAATCTTGCAAGGTTTGTGACACAGATCCAGAGAGCTGTGGTGGTGGGCAGTGAGCTTGTCAGCACTGAAAAAGCTGGTCTTTAGGAGGAGAGTGTGCAGAAATCAATGTTAGGTACCCAGTGCATGCTGGTGTCAGCAACTGACATCATTACTGACCTTATATTTGCTTGTATTAGACTGCAGGTCACCTGACGTTTGGAAGGTGACAGTTTTGAGCTTAAGTGGCTTAGTATGGTGACTACTAAGATTTAAAAATGCATTTGTGAGGTCTCATGTGTATCTTGTGAGACTGAGTTCTGTTTTCATGTGCAGGTAATCAGATATAACAAGCGGTCATCCAGTTCCAAACTCATACTTCATCACAAAATAACTTGTCACATTACAAAACAATGAATGATATAGAATACTCTCCCCTCATCTTGTATCTTGTTCAAGAATTTATTCTTTAGGATTTTCAAAGTTTTCAACGCTGTTGTAGTGCTGGTAGAAAAACTCCATGAATTACATGTCATTCGGACTGGTAATTTATGTGGTTTTACCTCCCTACATGTTTTATATTGTTTGCCATGAGCTGCTCACCAAGCACTTCAGTGACATTTAGTGATATGTGGCACTTATGTGATATATAAAAGATGCTGCTCTGTGCTTTACCTGTTATAAAACAATCCATATGCATTCGAGACAACTTTGCCTCCAGGTTGTAAATAATTTTAAGCATATGTGACATATAGAGCACATCCTATTTCTTTCTGGACAATCAGCATTTTCTAAATAGATTGTGACATCTTTTCATCTCATACATTAATCATTCCCACACGTTTCATTAACAGATGTATGATTATAAATTTAGGAACATATTATATATAGATCCTTTTCAACGTAGGAGCTAGTGCATTTTTCTATCTTTAGATAAGCAGTCACAGAAAAAAAAACCAGAGGAGATTAAAAATTCTTTAGCATAGTTTCAGCAATCTGGTTTTAGTGTGGGATAATTTTTTTAAAAGAGACTCAGAGACTTAGGTTCTCATCTATGAAATTTTGGAAGTTCCACTCAGAGTGGAACAAACATTGATAAATTCATGGGCAATAACTTGCATCCATTTTTTTTTCTTTCCATCAAATCTTGTCAGAAGAGTGAAAAACTTGGGTATCAATGGCTTTGAGTTTCAATAATGCCCTAAATAGTATTAGTCTCTTCAACAGTCTATCTTGTTTTCTTCAATAACAGATCCAAAGGAAGTGCGGGGCTGCCAGATGGCCAGAACACAGCATCTTAAAGGGAAACAAAAATCAATGTGAGAACATTACATAATAGAACAAAGTATTCCTTCTTCATTCAGAAGATGTTTTTTCCCTGAAGGATGGAAAACTGCCAGGTAGGCCATATTGCATTATAAATGTCATTGTTTGCAGTAAATGTGAAATGTAGCCAGTTTCAATCAGTCAATATTAGCCCATCAGTCACTTCAGACATCCTCTGTGAACTCAAAGAGACATAGATCAATCTGCAAACCTTTTACCCCTGTACAGAAATGTCCTAGCATTCCCTCTGTGCATTCCTACAAAAGTGTTCCTGAGCTTTATAGCCATATCACAGCAATTTCCCCTCACATCTAGCAAACCACTTCACATTGTCTGGTTTAACCAGTTCCATCCACATAGCACAAGATGTGACTGCTGACTTAAGCTATATTTTTTAACCCTAAATTACCTGCCGGTAATGTTCACATTTAGAACTGAAAAAGTTCTCTAGAGAATAAAGTCTTGAGCTTCATCCAAGATGAGGGGAAAGCATTCTATATCAGACATTATTTTGTAGTGTCAACTATCATGCACTAGTCTCTACTCCAAGAAACAGACAAAAATATCTTGTCAACATAAGGGAAAACTATAACAATACTATACATACATTATGTACCTTAATGGATTATAAAATAATTATGAGTTATAAAAAGCAAACAGAAAACACAATGTCATTTATTCCTCATCACATCATAAAATGGAAGGGATCTTCAGAGGTCACATCCATCCAGCCTCCCCAGCTCAAGCAGGGCCACCTAGAGCTGATTACCCAGGACCATATCCAGATGGATTTTGTATACCTCCAGGAAGGGAGACTCCACCACATCCTTCAGCAACCTGTGCCAGTGCTCGGTCACCCTCACAGTCTGAGCCCTTTGCCTCTGTTCCTGTCACTGGGCACCACTGGAAAGAACTTGGCTCTGTCCTCTTTACTCCCTCCCTGCAGATGAGATTCCCCTAAACCTTCTCTTGCCCAGCATGAACAGTCCCAGCTTTCTCAGCCTTTCCTCCTAGAGGAGATGCTCCAGTGCAGCATACTTGTGATCCTTCATAGGACTGTCCCAGTATGTCCATGCCTGTCTTGTACTGGGGAGCCAGTACTGGACACAGCACTCCAGGTGTGGCTTTTCCAGTGCTGAGTAGAGAGGACTATCTCCCCCTCGATGACAATACTCCTAAGGTGTCCATAACGCAGGATACCATTGGACTTCTTTGCTGCAAGGCATTGCTGGTGCATATTCAACACTTGGTGCTCACTGAGATCCCCAAAGCCTCTTCTCCCAGTTCTCATCATCAAACAAAGATCATAGTGGCCTTGCAGTGACATCGGTGCCCTCAGCACCTGTGGGTCCATCCCACCACAGCCCACAGACTGATGGAGGTCCATTTGCTTTAAGAGTTCACTGACCAAATCCAAGGAATAGTATATTCCTTGTTTTATTTCCTCCTTGGTTTCTGACTGCCCTTGCTAGTAAAGACAGTGAC
Source organism: Cossypha heuglini (assembly GCA_027576195.1). Taxonomy (NCBI): domain Eukaryota; kingdom Metazoa; phylum Chordata; class Aves; order Passeriformes; family Muscicapidae; genus Cossypha; species Cossypha heuglini. Next base: position 83,915 of record JAODKT010001809.1, on the reverse strand, counting down.
AAGAAAGACATCCAGTGTCTCAGTCATTATGACAGAGCTGCCCATTACAGTCACTTTGTCCTGGTCATCCTGCATGCTCCGGGGACAAACGCTTCACTTGAGGGCACATCAGGCTCCTTTTGGCTCCTCTTCCAGTTTCAGGGTGGAGCCTGTGCTGTGGCTGTAAGCCTGAGGTGGGGCAGGAGCCTTCCTCCTGAAGTCAGGATCATGAGCTCCCAACCTTCACCTCATCCCCATCCAGCAGCAGCAGGAACCATCAGAGATTCGTGGGGCTTGTGCTGTGATTGTGGGTGTCTGGAGAGTTCAGAAGCTTCCAAAGCTGAATTCAGAGACTGCTGTTCAAAACAATGTCCCTTTTTGCTGTGCTTTCAGGATGGGTTGAGGTACCTGCTTCAGCTATTGGAGAGAAAAGGCACAAACTCAGCAGTCAGCTCTTTCTAGTTTACTGGTGCACTGAAATTTCCTTATTACCTCTTGAAATGAAATGGTATAGGTTTTTTTTTCATGGGAATTCTACTGCTTCTAGTAGTTTGATGGGCATTTTAAATCTGTATTTTTAATGTCAATTAAACTGTTGATATTAACATTTGGAAATCAGGTATTTTTTAAAAAATCTAGCTAAGCAGATTTTTCTTCTGGCTCAAATACTGGAATATGGAAAAGAACAAATTATTAATGAATAATAATACTGTTGCTAAGACAGCATCTCTGTAGTTCCTTTAGACTTACATTTGTTTCCAAACTTTTTTTCATACAAGTTCTGGCACTCTTGAAGCCAGGGAGGCTTACCAAGGAACTGATTTCAATGAAAACTCACAGAGGAAAAAAGATGCATTTCCAGACCAATTTATTCCTTAATACTGTTCACTTTGATTCCTAGTATACTAGTATTTGCATAAAGGAGGATTTGAGTATATTAGCTCCAGAGCTGAAAGCACCAGTTATTAAACGCACCATCAAACGCACCAGCTTTTTTAAAACCATATTTCAGGATATTTGCACATAGTTTCTCCTATCTGTCTCATCATCACCAAGTGGGAACACAGTCTGACTTTTTATCAATACGTTGTAGCATGCCATGTTATCTGACCATGGGATTCTGTTGAATGCTAAGTCAAACCAGATCTTGTTCAGATGAATGTGGTACAGGAGAGCTCACTGAATGATATAACCTAGTAGCTCCACTGAAAAAATTGTTATGATCAGCCCTGTGTTTATAAAGAAAATCCAACCCAGAAAATGCATAGAGCCTTCGATTTAGTATGAGAAGTGCCACAGTGAATAGCATTATTCCTGTTTTGTAGCTGAATGGTCCACAGGTTGTGTGGCAAGAGTGCCTTCCAATCTCCCTGCTTCTTATTTCATAGATGTCAGACCCTGTTCCACCAAAGCTTCAGTGCTCTGTATTACCAGACTAAATTAGCACACCTGCTCTATCTGGAACCAGCAGAGGCTGAGCACATAAACCTTGCAGGAAGTGTTCATAGTACGATGCTGTGCTCTAGAAATAAGCAGTTTAATTCCTCATCAGCCTCAAAGCTCAAGAGTTCACAGTAATATCATGCTCTGATCTAGAGATAAAATAAATACAATGCCACCCAGATCCATGCAGCTACACAATGATATAAAGGCTGTAGGAAATCTAGTAAGGTGCCCTCTAACTCAGAAGCCAGATGAAGTGGCAGCTGAAGGATGCATATGCTCAGCAAAAGTGCTCACATCTTTTCCATAACCTCTGGTTGCTTTCCCTGCTGTCATCTTAGTATTACTATCCAGACTGAACTTTAATCAATTTGCTCTCACCCATGCCACAGTTCTCTACCAAGCTTTTAATGAGACACTTGCTCACACTCTCTGTGCAGGATGCAGATACAAAATTCCCTCACAGACTCCTAATTGCAGTTGCCTGATCCGTTTCCTCAGCAGAACCATGACAAGATTCCACCAAATGTCCTTCATGCTAGAACGACTACAACTTATTTAATGATTATTCACTTGCTTATTTAATAACAAAAAACTATGCACAAACCCAAATATCAAATGAAGCAGATTTTTGAAAGCTATTTTAATGTCTCAAAATGTATTTAATTTAGTTCTGGTTTTTTTTTTTTTTTTTTCTTCTTCTTTGGGGGATCCATTCATCCTACTTTGTTACAGTAATAGGATTATGGATTTTAACTGCTTATGTTGGAAAATAAAATACCTCCACAGAACCAAGATAGGATAAATAAGATAGGATTGCTGCAGCCTGGGGGGTTACTGAGAAGTATCTCCCATAGATTGATTCTTACTGTGTGTGGGTTGGTGTAATCATTTCCCCATCCTCCAGGAAAATAAAATCAAAAATATCACTGAGACAGTAGTGAAAATGAAACATTCCTGGGTGCCTCTTTTAACTATATGCATTAATTCTCTGACGTGCTCCTGTCCTCTCCTCTTACAAATGATTTATAGTGTTTTATCTTTGTGCTGCAGTGATTATGTCCCCCATTGCCATGCAAAATCGTTCACATTTTGAGACTGTAATGAATTGGTACTACAGTGGTGACTCTGGGATTTCTCAGAGAATTTTGTTTAAGAACTCAGTGATAATATCTATCAGTAATGAACGTCTGCAAAACACAGTGACAGAATGCATATGTATGTATACACAGACTAGTCTTAATTGCTATGTCCTTCTTTTATCCCTAAGTCTTATTTATTATTCCAGGAGATTAATTTTTCCTCTGTACCTTCTTCTCTTTCCTTTCTTCCCCATAAGCAATTTGCTTTCTTTGAACAAACTTTTAATTTTTGTGCTCTTCAGCAGTCCTATATGTCTGCTGCTGTAGATAACACCATGACATAGTCAGAGGCAATATCAGATATGTACTCCTTCTCAAATAAAGACAATGTTCTCCTTCTAGAATAAATGCTATAAATTCTTAAAATCTACTTATATTATGACTGTCTTATCAAACAGGCTTTGAGATGAATAATTTCATCTTTTTCCTGTGAGAGATAGAAAGCCAATATTGTTAATAACTAATCTTTCACACAGCACCATGTATGTTTTATGTATTATGTAATAAGTTTTGCCACTTTGCTGATTTTTGCTGGAACTGTAATAGAGTTCAAAGGCCCTAACTGAGATCAGGATCCTATTACAATAGCACTGCCACAGGGCAAAAGAATTTCACCTTCTGACCCTGTGAAAAGAGTGGAATTAAACTCAGTAATAGTCTTAAGCATGTCCAGGCTAGATATAGACAAGGAAATATGTGGATTAAAGAGTGAAAATTCTTCTGCCCCTGTTTTTTCCATGGGGTAGAAAGTGATAGCAAATTTTCATGATTTATCCAGGACACACAAAGAATTAATGACACAGACAGATACTATTTTCCAGTCAATAATCTTATGGACCTTTATTTTTTGCATCTTATTATCAATAGGAGGAATAAGGTTTAAGCTGAAACAGCATAGAAAAAACAGTGTTTTGAATTGCATTGTGTTAAACAGAAGTACAAAGTACAGATTGTGAGCACACAGGTATCACTTAGGGCACAGAGCTATGACAAGTCTGTGCCAATGGGTATTTTGAAAGCCATTTTTCCTGAAGCCTGGCTGTGGAGCCTGAGGCTTGACTAGGGACTCTAGAGGAGAGCAAACTAAGCTAATAAGAACTGTGATAAATGGGGGGAAAGGACTCAGATTGGGAATAAAGAAACAAAACTGGATCTATCATAAACTGGGGGAAAGGACTAGAAAGGACCAAATTTGCAAAAGGGGCATGAACTCACAGTGACACAATCTTCTTTAGAAATTAGATTTAAACCACGAATTCCCAAATCTCAGATTTCCTAGACTATCAGCAAATCCTTCACAAATCATCTTTCAAACTATCACTCAGTTTTTGAAGACACTATGCTGCAGCTAGCTTGGAGCTGCATAAAGACCCAGCCTGATCCAGGTGAGTATCTCTATGGTTGCATACAGTCCACAGCTTTGTTTTGTTGCTTGGGCATCTAAAAAAAGCCACAGGAGATCACATGCAAAAACATAGCTTAAAGCTTTATTGATGTTTCCTACACAAACTTAATAAATCCCTCTTGTGTCTTTGCATTGTAATTTGGAAATCTATTTTGCACAAGATTTGTTCCACATCCAGTGCTCTCAGAACAGTCTTGCTCTAGGGACAAATCAGAATTATACAGAGTAGGATGCTGTATAATCCTTCCATTAATTTTGCGGATGTTAGAAGATGTGCAGCAGAAACCTAGTGAAAAAAAGGGATGGTCTGAAAATTCAGGGAAATTGAATGGTGCCCTAAGTAAGTGCATCCCTCATTCTCTCATGGATCTCTCACAGCTACATCACCTAAATAGAACTTTTGGCAAGTAGTTACTACCTCTGTATTCCCCTTTCTTGGGACTTCAAGCCCTTCCTGTGGTCTGAAAACATTATGTATCTATACCTGCAACACAGGCAACAGGCATAAAATGCATTTAGTACCATGTCTAAACTAAAACATATCCTGTATCAAAACCACCTGAAAAATCAGCTCATAAGCATCTCAAATTAATTGTCAAAAATAGTGGATATTTTCTAATTTATTCTGTCTCAGTTCTCTCTCTGTGTCAAATTCGAATAATAATTCCTCTTCAGAGTACAGAAGTGCTGTGAAGATAAATTAATTAAGATTTGTAAATTACTCAGACATTATAGTGATGAGCACCATGTAAAAGTCCAAGAGGAAATTAAAAATTCTGCCTCCAGAACGGAACTTAAAAATGTGACATGGGACCGTACACTGAACAATAACAAAGAAACAAAATTATGGATAGTTCCTCATTCAGGGAGCATTATCTATGTATTGTGCACCACAGGAAGCAGGAATCCAGGTGGGGACTGGGATGCATGTGATCAGTTAATTAAAAGCAGGCTTACAGTGCATGCCAGGAGATAGGAAAATAGAGGCGGAATTCCAAGAGTTGAGCTTTTGGCTACAAATACATGGTAATTTTTTTCCAGAATAGTTTTTATGTTTAATATGTAGAAAATTTAGAACATCTCTATCTCCCTTACCTCCTTTCACTAAGATATGACAACGGCCACAGGTTTGTCTAATGGAACAGCTGATCCAATAGATTTGAGGTAGTATTTCTCCTGCTTCTCTCAAGTCAGCTAATACCTTCTTTTAAAAGTTTAGGATTCTACCACAGACAGCTGAATTTTAATGAAACAGTGTCAAGTAAAATGAGTGCTGTTAAAAGAATCTGAAGGAAAGTTAATTGTACCAATATATATATATATATATATATACCAATATACCAATTGTACCTGATATATGAATGAAACCCAAAATTTTCTGGCTGAATTATCTGGAAGACATTAATCCTACCTGAGATTAAGTTATCCCTAACTACAGAAGCGTCTTTTTAAATTTAAATACCCAAAGTCAAACAAACAAAAGGCTGCTCTCAATATCTGTAAGTATAAAAACTAGATTAAAATTCACACTGGCAGTTTGCTTTTGCCTTCAGAAAGTCACCTTTCTAATTCTGTTGGCAGTGCTCTGATTGTCTGACTGTTTTTCATCGCCTTGATTGCAGCATCTTTCCTTAATAAGTCAATCAGGGAACTCTGCATATTTCATAGTGTCCCAGAAGCCCATATTCTTGCTTCACAGAAAACTTCTAATAAAACACAGACTAATGATCCTTAAAAATATGGAACATTGGGTTTTTAGAAATAAATATTCTTTTTGTTATAATTTTTCAAACTGTTTAGAAAAGGGAAGAGCTATTCTCAAGGTCTCTACAAAAGAAGCAGAGACACTTAACAAACGTAAAATACTTTTTTCCTAAATTTTTAGAATTCCTCCACAGAATACAGAGGGGTTTTTTTCTTTTTGTTGTTTTTGTTTGTTTATTTGCTTTTTCACAAAAATGTAAAACTGCAATGTCACTTTCCTAGACTGTACTGAACAATCTTAATATTTGATAATTTGTCATACATATGAAAGAGAAAGGAAAGGCAAAAATGTTTAAAATACTAGGTTTTTTTAGATAAAAGTACCTTTGTAGTACTCTTGTATTTTTGTACACAACTCAGTTTTACAATGAAGAAGAATTGACAAGCTATAAAGTAAATCAAGACAGATATGGATAAAGTATGTTTTAATTTATGAATTGAAGTCTTTCAGGCTTCCTTTCTATTTGCATATAGGTTTAAAGGTTAAAAGTTAGAAAAAATTTAAAGTAACAGTTCAGAAAGGGAATCAATTTATCCCTTTTAAAATTACTTGAAATTCATGCATATGAGTAGCTACTTAGTACATAATGAGCAGTTCCATGGTTGGCATCCAGTTTAGTGCTTGTTTTAGATTGCTGGGTTTAGTGCTTTTCCATTTTTATGTTTTTCCCACATTGATAAGAATCTAGTGAAACATCAAATATGACTGTAACCTGTGAAGAAAAAAAAATTATAGAGGTTAAAACTGTAAGATTTTATGTCATGGAAATACAGATAATGGTGAAGTTAAGTAAGTCTGTCACACTTTGCTGGAAAAAATGTTCCATTTTTGAAAGATATCAAGCAGTATTCCTAATATAGGACAGTGTATTAACTTTTCCTGAATCACTGGGCATCTTTCCAGAAGCAAGGCTAGAATGAGACAGGTATAAGACCAGCCATGATCGTAAAGCTTGAGAGAAGAAGGATTCTCTGTGGAACCAAAGGATAAATTGTCTGAACTCATCATCCTGGTCAAGTACAAACAGATGTTTCTAAGAAGACTGTGTGACAATATATAGCATGTCATTTTGTGCTCCAGGCACCAATTACCATAATAGTGTGGGAAGTTCTCATACTTTATTGCTCTGACAATGGGTTTTAGATTTCCAATGTATTTTAGAAATCCTCTGCTTCAGGTAAATTTGAATGCTTTAGAGAGGTAGATGGAAAATTCAGCCACTGGCAGATGTTTGCTAAGAAGCTTCAAGAAGTTGCCAGGCCTAGCAGAGGAGTTTCAGCATCCCTGAGTACTTCTGAAACCTCTCTTGGTCACTTAAGTGATGAAAGGCAAAATCCTTTAAAATATAATTCTGTAACAACTATTCAGATCTGATTTTTCACTTTGGGCAAAGGGAAAAAGGAAATTCAAGAGACCTGAGGAGAAACTCTAATATGTAAAGTAATGTAATGCCATGCAAATGGCTGCAGGTTTTAGGTCAGAAGCTTTGCAATACCTGCTGTACTTACTGTAATAGTTCTGTATATTCTGATATCTGGAAAACAATGAATGGAACATGTTAAAAGATATCCTGTCAATATCTCTCTTACACCTACATCTCACATTACTGTTGGTAATTTCATCATCAAGCCCATCTGACAAGGAAAAATGCTGTTGTGATGAGATGCAGGACAGACTTCAAGACAAAAGACTGGAGTATTAGAAATTAAATTGCTCACCTAAATCCCAGTCATGAAGAATTTCCAACTTTCTTTCACATCCACCATACTGCGTTTATAAATAATAAGAGATCCTTGTTTTGCTGAAACAGGGTGCTCCCTTGAAACCCAATAATTCACACATTTCAGAAATAGGCAATTTACCAAGTACCGATCCAGTTTTTAACTCCTGCTTTGTTTCGTTTTTAATCAAAAGTAACTCTTGCAAGTACGCTTATACTAGGAATATTCAGATACACCCCAAATTTATAAGCCTTGATGAGCAGGTATCTCAGCCCTGTCTAGCAGTAAGCAGCCACTATGAACAGAGGAAATGGAAGGTGCTGGGTCTCAGCCTGTAGAGTCTGCATCACTCAGCCAAACTGACAAAGCAGCCTGGCTGGCCTTAAGAGATGGAACAAGCACCAGACAGGCACAACAGTCAGCATTTAGCATCACTCCAGAAAATCAGAGGGACAGGTCAAAACAAACAGGGAGGGGAGGGCTGTACCCTTGTTTCTCCAGGCCTGAAGATAGGTAAAAATTACTTGGTCAGAATGCCTGTATGGGAGATTCTTGCACAGCAGGTTACAAGATTAAGCTCTGTACATTAGTAAAGCAAATCTAAAATAATAAGCTTCCTAGCAAATTTTCTTCCTGGTATTTCTAATGCTTACAAAGACGTAACAAGATACCTGTCTCACTCATATGATGCTTCTGGGAAACAGAGCACAGATTATACATTTATTCCAGTGGGATTAGCATGCATCCCTCCATGGAGATCAACAACAGCAGCTGTCTAAATTTGTCAGATCATAAGTGGTAGCCAAGGAAAAATTTATAATTTGATTTGTGAAATGTAACGTGAGGTCATTCACTGTCATGAATATATCAATCAGAGAAATCCAAATTTTGCAAACACACAACTACAAAACTAGGACACGTTCAGTTAACTATTCTTAGTTATTCTTAGTTATCCTCAGTTAACTTTTCTTTAAAAAAAAAAAAAAAAAAAAAAGAATCAATGAAGTCCATGAGTGACATGAAATCTGAAAATCCTCTAGCTACCATAAAATACTGTTAGTTATAGTAAGGTGATGCACCAACAACATCACAATTAGAAGGCAAGCAAGAAAAATTCAGTAGGAATTTAGTAGAAAAATCAAGCTTGGAAAAAGCAAAGCAAAAGGTTAAAAAAAAATTCAATACCATTGAAACTTAAGCAGAAAAAAGATTCCATAGAATGATAGTGTGTTGATATGTCAATGGGTAGAAAATTTGTACCAGCAAAGCACAACACAGCTCTGTGTATGTTATGCCATCAATATGCACAGCCAAAACCAAAAATAAATTACAACAGAAAATTAGTCTTATATAATTGACATTTAGTAATTCTTTGCTGTTCCTTGCCTTTCCAATTTCACTTAAAATATTATCCTTTCATAGCAGAATTTAATTCTTTACTAGACTTATCTGTGTCAGAAACAAG
>JAODKT010001809.1:59943-73934 GCA_027576195.1 Cossypha heuglini | reverse complement strand
TCCTCTCCTCTCCTCTCCTCTCCTCTCCTCTCCTCTCCTCTCCCTGAATCATTAATGCCATGCATAGGTAAACAGCTATTGGTAAAATGAGACAAATACAATGAAGGACTAAATAATTCATAACTACAGACTTCATTCCCCAGGTGTAAAACCCTGTAAAACAACTTGAGTTGGATCCTACTCTGTTAAAATGACCCTGGTTAATCTGGTTGCACAAAGAAAGTTTAAATGTGCCCTTATCAGATATTCTCAGTGCTACAACTCCCTTCAACAATCCCAGTATGTGGCCATGAGGAAAGACCATTTATGTTCTGCTGTTGGAGCTGTCCATTTGGACTGTGACCCAGAGGCCTCATTAATAAAAGAGGAATAGAGGGTAAACACTGTTGTCCAAGCAAAACAGCTTGTAATCAACTCTGTGATCACAATCAGTATTGCTTGCCCTTTGTAGAGAGCCTATAACACATCAGGGACCCTGAGCATCACACAGTTGGTGCATGAATAATATTTTATATAATATTTACTGTATGAGTATGAAGCCAGCATTGGTCAGGAGGATTTCTGCTATCTGAGTGATGCCTACATGCTCTCATGTTCTTCTCTTCTCCAGTGTCAGGAAATAATAACAGAGGGCAATGTAGGCAAGTCTTATGGGACTTGCAGACTGGGATGTATTTAGGGAATCAGTAGCTGGGAAATAATTTTATGCTACTCTGAAGACATCATTCTGACAAGGGATAATTTTTAGGTCACTTAAGCATGCATAAAGAGGTGTCTGTTTTAGGAAAAACCCTTTCTCTTGTCCTGTAGATGTGAGAGCACCCTGAAACAGCACTGAGGGAGTCCTGCCAAGTATGCTCAGAAGCATCAGTAAATTAAAGGTACTGGGAAAATATTTGTGATAATGGAGGCACAAAAGGACTGCAGCTCTTCTAATCAAGTCTCTGGACAGGTCTTCAAGAGAGGAGCCACAAGCAAGCTCCCTGTCAGAGGTGGAGGGGAACAGTGAATTCTGACTCCCAAATCACACCCAAGAATAACTTTAGGCAATGTTAAGCAATAGACAAAAATATGCCAGGAAATACCCCAAGAGTTTAAAAGGCTTTGGATCTAATAGCTTTAAAAGTAACTTTTGTGGCTTATCAGAAACGACTTTACACACAGATCTGGACTGCACTGCTGCTACTGCAAGTCAGGAACAGAAGGCTGCTTGTTCTCATAGCATTGCTCCTTTCAGTGCTCTGTAAATTTTGGAGATTTTATTAGTTGCCGTTCCAGTCTTAGAAGTATTTTAAAAAGCATTGCATGATTTATGCAGTCTTAATAAGAGATTTATGTCAGAATTCATAGCTATCACCCAGGAGCTTGAGAAGAAAGTTTAAAAATTTAATACACAGGCAGAATGTGGTACATTTATCCTTCTGAAATAAGAGGATTCTAAGCTAAATTTCACCTTTGTTTTTCTCATTAAAAGTGCAGATGATTTTATGTGAAAATAAGAAGAATGGCTACCAATTAAATAAAAAGAGGCAATTTTGGAGTTGAACAATTGGAATTTGATAGTCGCCTAAGTTGGTGGCCACTTTACAGTTTCAAAATCTTGTTGCCCATTAAAGCTATATTCACTCTCAATTTGTCAAGTTATGGTTAGGACAAACACTTATGAGCCTGTTTTTTTATTAATCCAGTTCATCAGATAATAATTTTCAATTTCAGCTGTCTATGAGCTTCTTCCAGAAATAGTACAATGAAGTTAACATAGACCCCACAACAATATGCCACAAACCTTGCAGGCCTTCTGAAGAAATGATACAGGCTTTCACAATACTGAAGAAACTTTTCAGTTTGCCCATTGGTGAGACTTAACATCCATTATCTTCAGAAGCTTATTTTTGCCAAGCAATGAAATGAAGAAACATTTTATTTCTAAATTTGACTATAGCTACTTTTCAAAGCTATCAAGTGAATTTAGATTTAAGGGTGGATCTGATTCCACAGCTTACATCAAAGTTATATCAGATTTTCTGTAGTGCTAAACTGTAACAGCTGGCCATATACAGATTTGAAACTGGACTATTCATATGGCACTTAAAGATGAATGGGAGAAACATTTTTAAATACTGCTTTGTTTTTAAAAAGTAGAAAAGATACAGCACTTACTGCTTAAAGTCAAAGACAGAAAGTAACTTCTGTGCTTCATAAAAACCAGAATTGCAGGGAAGAGAAGAACTTAATGAACTCAGATGTATTTCATTTGATTGCATATGAAGACCTATCTTTGAATAAGCTCATTACGGTTGACACATCAGGTATTCATCAAGTACATATTAAGTACATACCAAGACAAGGAGCCAGTGCTGGGGCCAATATTTTCTAATACCTTCATCAATGGCATGAACAAAGGGATCGAGTGCAATCCTTCAGCAAGTTTCCAGATGACACCAAGCTGAGTGGTGCAGGGACACTCCTGAGGGACAGGATGCCATCCAGAAGGACCTGGAAAAGCTCAAGAAGTGCTCCCCGGGAATCTCCTGAGCTTTAACAAGGCCAGGTGCTGGTGCTGCACCAGGGTCAGGGCAATCCCTGGTGCCTGCCCAGGCTGGAGATGAACAGATCCAGAGCAGCCCTGCCCAGAAGGATCTGGGGGTGCTGGGGGTGAGAGCTGGACATGAGCCAGCCATGGGCACTCCCAGCCCAGACAGCCAAGAGTGTCCTGGGCTGCATCCAGAGCCCCGTGGGCAGCAGGGGAGGGAGGGGATTCTGTCCCTCTGCCCCGCTCTGGTGAGACCCCACCTGCAGAGCTGCCTCCAGCCCTGGGGCCCAGCACAGGAAGGACATGGAGCTGCCAGAGAAAGTCCAGAGGAAGCCACAAAAATTATCAGAGTTGGAATTGCTCTGCCTGGAGAGGAGAAGGCTCTGGGGGAGACCTTTACATGGCCTACCAGTACTTAAATGGGCCTTATAAGAAAAATGCAGAGGCAATTTTTAACAGGGCCCATAGTAATAGCACAGTGGGTAATGATTTAAACTATAAGAGGGTAGATTCAGGCTAGATAAGGAGGAAATTTTTTGTGGTGATGGTGGTGAAACACTGGAACAGGTTCCTTAGAGAAGCTATAGGTGACCCATTCCTGGAATTTTTTTAAGGACAGGCTGGATGTTGTTCTGAGTAATTTGATTTTTTTGATGCTGCTGCTTACTTCAGGATGTTGCATTACATGACCTTTAAAGGTCTCTTTCAAAGCAAATCATTCTGTCATTCCATGATTCTTTGATTCTATGAAGTATTAAGTTTGTGGTTCTCAGAACATTTACTAATAAGCAAAAACAATATAAGGTCTGTGTAACAAAGTGACTAACTCTAATTTGCCTTAACCTTTATATTTTTAACTACTTTTTACCTTTAGACTTGCACATTTATTCACTGAGTATGTTGTGATCCTTGTAAGTCTTTGAACATCCTCTTCTACAATACTTTTGTACCTAGAGTAGGATGTTATGGATGCAGCAACAAACAAACAAACTGTGCTGGAAGAGAGGTGAAGATCCTGAAGCAATTTGAGTGATTCAGCTCTGTGCCCTGTAGCAAAGAAGGCCTACAGCATCCCAGCCTGTAACAACATGAGCACAGGTTAATGGAAGTGATTATCCTGACTCCTGCAACTCTCATTAGACCACATCTAGAGTACTCTTGCCTCCGGTTTTGGACATAGAGTGAAATAAACATTGACAAACTGGAGCACGTCAAGCAGGAGGCCACCAGGATGGTACTCATGTCACGCAAAAATCCCTCTTGGCCATCTTCTGGTGGGGCACTGGTAGACCTCTGCGGCTCTGCTCAGCCTTACCCATATCACACACTGCCACCTTCTCCCATGGGCACAGGGCTGACATTTAAGGAGTGCTGCTCTCCAGCCACCCACCCATATGCTGACCTGTAGGGTCATTTCCTGGCTTAATCTTGGACCTGCCCTATCCTCATACATGTGTGAGATGCCCTGGGCTTGGGGTTGCTCTTCAACCTGTCTGCACTGAGCCTGCCCCCTGTTCCCTTCCTGGAATGCTGAGATTGATTGCTGTGAGTTCCTGTCCTGAGAAGGATGGGTTTCCCTTTTCTCCCTGGGCCTGGGGACATCCCTGGTCCTCTACTGTGCTCTGGCACCTAGTCATGATTACACTTCTCAGTTGGCTGGTTCTCTGCGCTCACAGCTCAAATGTTTAGACATAGGTGACTGGAAACAAGGCATTGCCACATGGTGACAAACACGTGTGGGATTCACAGCTATCCTTGCTACTACATAGAAAATTCAAGGTAACAACTCAGACATGTCTTCCTTGAATGGAGAAAAATAATGTGAGACATGGATAGTTAGAGATGTTTATTTGAGTAATCCATAGAAAAGGTGCCAATGGAAATCTTGGACTAATGCAGCAAAACCAATCTTGCTACATACACTCTGTTCAAGGTTAGACAAGTTGTTGCATTTACAATTTATACAAGAACACAGTCGGATGAAACAAGAGGTGTCTTTAAATGTACTTCTCTCATCATCTAAAAGTATAATAAATCAGATCAAAACAGAATTTACTACAGTTGAAAAAGACTGTTTTTTAACTAAGCACAAACCAGATATCTAATATAAATTAGCCAAGAAATTTATGTAATTTGATAATGAAAGGAATTCTGATAAGCTACAGACATTTTATTCTGTGCACTTTCATCAACAATTTCAGTGCAGTTTCAACAAAAAATGGTATAAACATAATCCTAGAATATCTACTGAGCAGGGAAAATCTGATGTTTTATGAGACACATGCTTCATAATTACATACCATGTCAATAAAGTAGAGATTATGCCATCATCTATGAAACAAAGCATACTATTTTGATAATTGTTTCATTTAAAATATATTTTGTTGACTTTTTTATTTAAATAATGAAACAGAATCAAGTCAGAGCTGGTCTTATCCTGCTATAGATTCTAGAGGGCATAACTGATTTACTGCAGCTGATTAGACAAGGGCAAAAAAAAGTAAAAACCTAGTAATCAATTTGTTTCAGATTCACCTGCAGGTGTTCAAAGCTGGAAGGTGGATATCTGCCTATTTTTCATTTGTTGCATATTGCTGCAAGCTGTGGAATTCACAGTGCTGGCCTTTGGATGTGCTTCCACTCCATCAGTGCCAATACATGCTGGCTTCAATGTGCAGGGTATCAGCACTTCCCAGGAAACGCTTCCTGCTATTTGGAATAACAGTTGCTGTTGCATAAAACCCTTGTTTGCAAATCCTATGGCTGGTTCAGGGTCATTCACTTGCCAGAGGTCCACAGAAAACTGTATGCATACTCATCCATCCTTAAAACATGGTGTAAACCTGCCAAGGGCTACCTAAACTGATATAATCTACTAAATACTCATTACATATCTAGTGCCACAAAATATTAGATATACCAGCAAGCATCAGCTTAATTTCCAGGGCTAGGATCTAGTCAGCTGGCCATAATTTTACCAGTAGCAGTTTGCAGTTTAGTTTGCATTAAAATCTGAGAAAACTGGTGATCTCCAGTGATGATCAGCCTCTCTCTTTTTCTCTTATTTTTAAATATTTTTAAAATTATTTTTCCTCAATTCACTTTCTGCAAGAATCTATTTGTTAATGTATGTATGCTTATTCACATACCTCATTAGCTGGTCTTTCCAGGCAAGATGTGTGAGCTCTTACATAGTTAGAAGCAGTTTGGGATGTACTCTGAGTGTCAAAAACTGTATGGCAGATAGCTCCTTGTACCCAGTTATTACTGCTGTGCTGTGTAATACTTAAAAGACAACTTTAATTGTGAAATACACTCTGCTTCAAAAAGACTAATGATGTGTAAAGTATCCCAGGGTACTAAGATCCAGGAATCTAAAGCAGTTTCTGATTAGCAGAAATTTAACTTTGGAGAATTTCTGAAGAAATCCCTGTGTCTCTCCATAAAAGCTTCAAAATAAATAATGGCAAAATTGACACTTTTTGTCTTGGGAGCTCTACTGTTGTCTCTTCTTAAATTCTTCAGTTCCATAGTTTGCAATGACATGGTGTCCCTCCAGGTACTCTCTTACTAATTGGTACTGAAAAAATATTGCTCAACAGGACAGTTCTATTACAAAAAGACGTAGGATTTTAATCTGACATCAGGACTACAATAATACTTTGGCTTTTCCCTTGAGATCTATCTAGGCAGAAAAAACAAAATTATAAAATACGGGGCAACTTATACCCCACTCAGAAAAAAATCTCCCAAGTATGAAAATGAGGAAGTGAGAAAAATATTTTAACAGGTTTTCATATTGAAATTACCTGTGGCACCAGAGAAAGGTAAAAATAACAGTAGTCAAATTTCACAAATAAAATCTGTGCAACTTTTTTTATTACATCCAGGGAGAAGTTTAGGGGAAGAGCTGCATCTCTTGATACACTGGCTCTGGGAAACACCTCCATCACTTTCCTATAAAGATGTCAAGTCACTTAACCGGCCATGGTAATGTGGAAACAAATTTATATAAACCCTTTACCCCAAAAAAGCTTTGCCTTAAAAGCACAACACTTAAGAAATACGTAATCTTATAAACTCTCCACTCTGTTTCATGTCTGCCTTCTTGGGGATTTTCAGGTTAATGAAGTTTACTTTTATCTTTTGCTGCTGCTTACATTTTTGAAAGACTCCTATTCTTTACTGTAGTAGATACAATCTATCGAGAATTATCAAATTATCAACCTGTTCTGCTGTCTCAAGGCAAAGGCTGAGTTTCTAGGCTATAGATTAATAGGTTCTGTTTCAAAGGAGTTTTTTTTTTTGTTTCCTTGTAGGATTTTATTTAGTTTTATCAGTTTTCATCACAATGTAATCCTACCAAAAGCTGTGTCAGCACAACCTAGGGTAGTAGCATACTGCAGCATGGGAGGAGGAATGTACATTGAGATGCAGAAATACTTTAAGCTGGAATTTGTTCTCAAGGTGGGTTTTTTTTAATACACTGAAAAACGTTTTATACAAACGTACTCACAGTGAAGGTCACAATTTATTTAAACATATACAGTAGCTTACCACGTGCATTACACTTCTGTCTTCTCAGAGCAGAAAAAATCTCCTATCCCAGCTTTGTAGGGGTCAGCATGATGCCACTAAAGAGGTAATTCAACCCTGTTGCTTCAGGAAAGGCACTTTTTAGTGGCAATAGTAGCCTGAGGAATTGCCACACTCATCCTCCTTCCCTGACTCCTCAATGTGTGGCTGAGTTGTGCTGGCCCAACACCTTTCTGGCTGGTGGTGTTCAGCAGATAGGGAACACACCTTGTTTGAAAAACTGTAACAAGACTTACACAATGAAATGATGTACATTTTAAAATACAGTAAGATTATTTATTAAAAGCCAGGTCATCTCCTTTATCTCTTTTGCAGAACACTTGCATAAACAATTCTGGGAGCAGAAGTGAGGAAAATGCTCAGAAGACTGAGGAGGGAAATACCTCTAAGGTGGAAGAGTGGCAGAAGAATCAATGCTGACTTCAGGTACTGTATCCAAAGATTTAAAATAAGGAACTGCAGTCTGAAACAAAACCAACGGAAAGCTCAGTGGGCTTTTTCCTAGGTACATCCACATACAGTTCAGCTGCGTTCTTACAGCTGGAAAATGAATTTGCTTTTACATCATTGAAATCTTTTAAGGGGGCTTCTGTATCATCTGAATGTTAAACATTTACACTGTTTTCCAGTCTGGATAAATAAGCAGCAAGATACAAATCCTATGATTTTCAAGGAGATACATTTAGCTGAGAAATCATTATTCCTTTAGCTAAAGAGTAATATTGAATTCTGGTTTTGTTGGTTTGGCTGTTTGGAGGCTTTTGGGTTTTTTTGGTTTTTTTTGTGTGTGTGTTTTTTGTTTGTTTGTTTGTTTGTTTATTTGTTTTAATTAATCAGGAGTATAATAGCATGGATTAGCAATGATGCTAGAGGTGGGAAAATTAAATCAGTGTGTCAGTCTGTAATGCCACCTGATGCACAGGATAAAACTTGGGCTTGTCACATCAGGAATGCGGGATCATTGTGTAAACTCTGTAATTATTTTTTAATTGATCCAAATGCTCAGGAACTTATTTATAGGTCTCCTGCCTTATCACAAGTTGATGTAGGACATTATTTAAACCTCCTGTTTAGACTTCTGTGTGTGTGTTCCAGTACTTGAGCAGTGTATCTGTGACCATCTATTAGGCTGTAGCGTATGATCCTAATTAATGGTAACAGCAGTAAATTTATCAGATAGTTTTAGGAAATCATGTGTTTGAATGTAAAATCAGAAATTTAAATGTAAAATCAGAAATTTGAATGTGTGTCTTTAGCTTTGGATTATGAGTGGATACTCCATTGTATACTTGGTCTTTGTACTCAGGCGTTAGCAAGGACCAGTAGCTACTTTTAAGAATAAAACCACGACTTGAATTCCCTCACACCACTGAGAATCTTTCCTTGTGTCTTCTGAGTTTTAATTAATTGTAAAATTAAACCGAACTTGCTGGTTCATTTTACTTCTCTGAGAAATTCTGTGGCAGATTACTGTTTACACAGATGAAAAACTAATTGTGTATGTGCACATTGAGCCTGCTTATTTGTATATGTATATGCACATACATGTGCATATATGCAAATATTTATGGAAATGTACTAGTATGCTTACTTCTCTTAATTCCACCATTATTTATTTAGCTACCATAGAGAAGCAAATAGTCAAATTAATGTAAATTGAGATGTAAAAGCCTTGGCAAGTACTAGGATTTAGGAAGGTGTATCTGCACCGTAGCTTAGAGCTGGGAAAATCCTGTCAGGTTATTCTAAGGAAAGCTCCAGGCCCCTTAAGCACAAAATGTGTAGTTTTAAATAGCACAGCATTGATTTGAAAAGAGTCTGAAAGCAGCACTAGTCAGATCATGGTGTTGTCATGGCAACAGACATTGAAATTCAAAATATGAAGTACAAAATGGGGGTGGAAGAAAAAGAAGGGTAGAGAGGAGAAAAATAGCAAGTAATAATGAAATACCTCTAAAAAGAATACGAAAATAAGATTTCTATAATCAGTGGTAGAATAACTATAATATCCTTACTCTGCTTACTATTATTTGCATTTTTTCTCCTTTTTCTTAAAAAAAATTGAGAACGCTTTGTAAATATTAACAATCTACACCTTCTAGCATCCTGCAAGGAAAGTACTGTTGTTGTCATTTATAGATAGAAATACTGAGGCAGAGAGTCCTTTGCATAAGTAGAATACCTAAGGCAGAGGTAAAAAGAGAGTTCAGCTGTTTGCTTAGCTCTGTATTCACATGCTCTTTGTTCCATTGCTTTAACATATCTCAATTTTATGATGTTATTATCTGGATATGCAATAGAAGAACCACAGTAATTTGTAAGAGTGGTAGCAACATTATTGTCTTTCTGACACAAAAGCTCTGGTGCTTTAATACACGTTTTGTATAGTTATTTAAAGGTTTGTTAGCATTTTCTTACAGTAATAGTGACAGAAAATATGAAAAGAACAAGTAAAATGGTAAATTGCAATTTTTTTCGAAGACGTTCAATAGCTCAGAAAAAGACACTCATTCATGCCTAAATCATCAAGGTACTGCAGCAAATCTAAACAGGAAGGAATTAATAAGCCTTTGTTGGGGATCAAGGAAATATACTGCAGGTTCAAAGCCTGAACTAACATTTTTGTTGGATTTTCTTTTAAAATTTATTATTTTCTTTTTCACAGACATCTCTTTACAATCTTTACTTCTGAGTATATACCTATATTAATATTTCTGTATTGCTGCCTTGGATACAATAGAATCCTTTAGTATATCCAGGAGCTTTTTTTTTTAATGTTGAGCTTTGCAATGACTCCCATTTTACTTCAGCACTACGACAAAGTGATAATGAGGAACTAATGAGGAATCTCTCTATTTCCTACATTTATATTTCCCTTCCAGGCACATAATTTTGCAATTTGAAGTAGTACAATGCTCCAGTATGTCTCCTAAGAATAACTTCGAGGTTTTTCAACACCAGTATCAGCAGTATAGAACAACAGATAACTTGCCTGTCACATCCAGGAATTTTAGGCAATGAACCATAAACCAGGAAACTAGCTAAAGGCAGTAAAGAAGCTTTAAAAATTATGAAAATATACTGACTGAATTATAGACTTGCAGTATACCACAGGAGTTGCAGCAAACAGAAGAACAAAGGGAAAAGAATTCTTGAAACCTATAGCTTACCTGAATAGTACAAGAGTTTTACTATTTAAGAAGCAAATGCCTGAAATATCTAGGGTCACAATGGTGGGAGAATAGATTGTGATACACTGGAAATTCTCTAGTAGTTAGAAACCCATAAGAAATTAAAGCATGAGCTTACAGAAAATGAGTCATGTGAGAGGTGAAGAACGACCCAGGATACTGAACTCATTTCTTCAGGTATATTTACCAGACAGTTGCTATTGTTTCAGGTGGTTGGGCCATGAAGTACTCTGCCTGGTAGCTGTTGAGGATTTGCACCATGGAGCCTGACATGTGTCCAGATTCTTGCCAAGTTTCTTGGGAGGCGATTTTGAAATATGGTCTGAAAGGATGCTTCAATGCCACCATTGTCCAAGCCAGCAGATTTTAAGTACTGATGCTGATCACCTCTGGTCTAGCATAAAGATATAATGTGTAGGAGTTAACATTAGGAGCGGCTGAGGGCAGAATGAAAACTTTCAGCAAGGGAAACCCTCCTGATGCATGATGACATTCAGAAAGGTTCTAACTTTCTAATGCTCTCTGCAGAGAGGAACCTAAATATGGCTGGATCCAAACCCAGTCCTGGACTCAGTCAAGAGTTTAAGTCTGAAGATTTTTATAGGCATAATTGAACCTTAGCACAGCTTAGCACAGTTAAGGATAGCAAGCCAATGTAAAAGAATCATTTATTTTAATTGATGATAAAAATGCTTAGACAAAGGGATCTTAAACAGAATTTGTTACTACAAAGTGAAGGTCGTAATAACTACTAGTATAGTGCATGATTTATTGAAGCAATACTGAAGGAATGATATTAAAGCCAGCAAAAGTATTACTAAGAAGAGACTGGTGTTACCAACAATCGACGGCAAACCTCTTTTCTTAGCCTTGAGGAGTAGTCTTGACAGGCATCCCCATTCAAGGGTGGAATCTCCACTCTCACTCTGAAAAGTAGTGTGTTAGAACTCCCTGCAATTAAAAAGAGGGTCTGGGCTTTTGTGGTAGAAGATGATCCACAGTCAGATGACTCTGAGCCTGCAGCATTACCTCAGTAGCTTAAGATAAGTTATCGGCAGTATGACTTGCTGGTGCCTCTAACAGCGACTTCACCTGCCACATCCTCACCCCATCCTCACATCCTCAGTGCTAGTTTCCACCAGGAAACATTGTTCTTCACATCCTCAGAATGTTTCACTTTGGGACTGATGAATGAGGCTGATTCTTCAACACCAAACACAGCCCCTTACCATCTACTACTGATAATTTTTGCAAACAGCATCAGGTTTGAGCTGTTTTACCCCCACTTAGGCAGAGCATCCTGTTACAGGAGCAAAGGGGAGATGCTGGAAGAAAGCACATCCAGGGACTGACAGAATGTATTGAGGCAAGAACACACCCATTTCCCTGATTTTCGTCTCTTCTGGATACTTGTAGGAAGCAGCTCCTTCAATTTTGTACTTAGGCAGTGGGCCCTGAGCCAGGCTTGGGAGGAAAAGGGCAAAGGAAATATGCACTGCACTGAGAGAAAGAATGTGTGCAAAACTTGAAGACTGGGAGGAGGATCCCTTTACAAATACATTTGCTAATTTGGATTTTAATTGCAAGTGCTGGCAAACTTTTAAAGCTTTTTATATTCAATTAATAATTTCACTTTCTAGATATAATTAAAAATTTGATTTTCAAAATATCTTGCACACGTCTACATTACACTGCAGTGACTATAGTATAGGAACCTCTCCTTTAATCTTTATTTAACAAATATATGAGAGCTTCAGGGAAAAAAAAAACAACTCTGTTACATAAAAAAACACGTAGAATCCTTTCTCCCCCAAAAATCAAGTAGGTTCTTCGGTAGTTAAAAAACTTCTAATCAGAAAACTAGTGAGGAAAGGTTTTTCTACCCTCATACCATTGCCTACCATTTTGGACAAAGCTGAAGGGTCTCAAGGCCAGCTAAAATGAACTGTAGACAAAAATCACACATCTTCCACAGGCACATGAGACTGACAAGATACCTGCCCAATAAAACAGTCTGTGTTCTAAAATAGCTGAATCAAGATTGGATCAGGCTGATTGCACCAGCATTTGTCATAAAACAGTCTGATGACCTCTTACGGTGAATTCAATATTAGCATATAAGATTTTTATCCCAGATCTAACAGTTGAAAACCTACAAATGTAAAATACATCTTAAATCCCAATTTTCTACTACAACTAAATAGCTTTTTTCTTCCTTCAGTACTATGCAACTTTGTTTATAACTGCATATAGGTCTCAATTTGCATCAAGGTGCATAGAGATGAGGTACAAAGGAATGTAATTTTTTCTTATTTAATAAACAGGTAAATACAGGAAATTATTTCTATAAGCTGTTTGGGATAAAAGGTGTGAATGGCTTAAACCGAGTTAGAATAGTCCACACAGCAAAGTTCCATTAGTGCTCTTTATACACTTCGGTCTAAAAAGAAGCCATGAATTGAAATATGACTGCTCTTGGACATGTCTGTTTTTAGGGTCTTTCCTAAATATCAATCTCGACCAACCTCTCAGGAAAAAAAAAAAATAAATAGATACTTATCTGAAAGTCTAATCTAAATTGTTAAGGGACTCTTCAGTATCTGTGAAATGGATTGTGCAACCAGACTTTGTTATTGCTACTTCATTAAATTGATTTTTTTTTCATTTGCTTTGACATAATGTATTATAAAAGACAATATAAAAAGCTTTAATATTCATCAGGGTTTTCCTGAAACCTATTAAGGTAGTGTCACAATAATAGCTTTGGATTTTTTACCTTGGATTTTTTTCCTCCCTCTTTTTCGTCTTCTTTTTTTTCTATTTTTTTTTGTTTTGTTTTGTTTTGTTCCCTACCCCCTTTTTCTTTCCCTTCTTTTTTTGCCCTTTGTTTTTCCTTCTAGCTTTTCTTTTCCCCTTTTTTCTGTTATTCCCTTCTATTTCCTGCCACTTTTTCCCCTTTCTTTTTTCCTGGCCTTTTTTCTCTTCCTTTCGCCTTTTTAAAATTCCGTCCGTCCCCCTCCTTCTTTTTCCTTGCTCTCTTCTCCCGCTTCTCTTCTTTTTCCTTTCTTACCCCATCCCCCCTTTTAATTTTTGCCACTTATATTTCCTCCCTTTTTTTTCCCTTCCACATCCAATTCTCTTTTTCACTCCCTTTCTTTTTTCACTTCTCGCTGCCTCTCTCTGGCGCTGAGCTGCCGAAGCACCAAACCGCGGGATTCCTCGTCCGCTTGTCCGGGAGGCCGCGGGAATTCCGCCCAGGAGTTTCTCTCTCAGCATCCCGCACCGCTGAGCCTCACACTCCTTCCGTGAGTGCAGTGACCCGGGGGGATGCGGCGGTGTCCCCACAGGGTCCCCACAGGTATCAGGGGGTGTCCCGGGGGTGTCCCCACAGGTGTCCCGGGGGTGTCCCGGCGGTGTCCCCAGACATATCCCACAGGCTTCCCCACAGGCGTCCCCCCAGGTTTCCTCACAGGAGTCCCCACAGGTTTCCCTACAGGTTTCCTCACAGGAGTCCCCACAGGTTTCCCCACAGGTGTCCCCACAGCAGTCCCCACAGGTTTCCCCACAGATGTCCCCACAGGTATCCCCACAGGTGTCCTCACAGGAGTCCCCACAGGTTTCCCTACAGGTTTCCCCACAGCAGTCCCCACAGGTGTCCCCACAGGTGTCCC
>JAODKT010001809.1:24705-58266 GCA_027576195.1 Cossypha heuglini | reverse complement strand
GGGGGCAGGCGGAGGGCGGGCTCGGCCCCGGCCGCGGCCCCGGCCCCGGTCCCGGTCCGGCGGTGCCGGGCGTGTCTGCTCCCTTCCCGTGCTCCGGTTGGGCTGGAAGTGCTGGGAGGACGCGCCGGCCATCGCCAGGAGCTGCGATGTGTGACCATCCCCGCTTCCCAATACGTGCAACAGCCTGAGGGAGTCGATTTGGGTTTTTGAGTTCCCTTCCTCCTCGGTGCCGCCTGACAGTTCTGTACAGCACAGCGGCTGCCTGAACTTCTGCACTGGTGTTGGAGCCTGCATTGGGCCTTCTTAGTGCCGCTGCCCTGGCGCTTTCTGTGTGCATTTTAATGCTTTGTGTGCTTGAGATTTTGGTATCTGCACGGCTACTAAATACTCATATTTGGTGTTCGAGAATGGATTACATGGAAGGGTATTAAACATCCCTTTTCATGTTTAAGTATGTTTCTGTTCGGTTGGACTTTACATGAGCATACAGCCCTGATGTGGCACACAGTGTGTGAGCACCAAGAGTTTTGTAAGACCTTTAAAACAAGCTAGCTCGTTTTTTTCTTTGCAGAGGGGCACCGCTGCTTCACTGTAGGTGAAATAACTTTTTCCTACTTTGAAACAGACCTGCTAAAAGTGGCTTTGGTGCTCTGATCTATTGTACTGCAGATTCCTTCAAGAAGTTGTAGTGTGAAAAAAGCAGGAGTGATGCATGAAACTTCTTGACCAAAAAAGTTCATTGGATCTTAAAATAAGTTTATGAAAATCAGTTAATTTGACTTGCTAAGTAATACCTAACAAGGAGATTGCTTCTACAGTTTATGTAAGTGCTAGTCTCTGAGAATCTCAAAGAGGTGGAACATTCACACATCATCTGCACACAGTCGAAGCAAATTGCAAATCATGGACACATTGTAGGTTGAGTTAGAGTAATGATTTTTGTTGGTGAGACCAATGTATGTCCCCTCATTTTATAAATTACTTGTAATGTGTTGACAGAAATTGTTACAATTGTTGAAGTTACAGTTTTAAAATATGCATGTGTGGAATGTGGACCCTAGTAAAGTTGGGGTTTGGAGATACTTCCTTGTGGAAGAAGATCAAATCATGTATGTACATGGTGACTGACTAGCTGAGCAAAAGCTCAGTTATCCATCACATTTCCTGATTTTCTACAAGTGTAACTTTGGGTCACAACTGAGTCCTTCGTAGTTCATCAGTTTGGATTGCCAGTATATAAAATGTTCATGTAGAAATAATTCTGACACTTGAAAGCAAGACAGGCTGGAGAAGGTGATGAATAATACAGAGAATAGAAATTTTCAGTTCCTCTGCAGTTGTTTAAATATTAACTAGCAAAAAAAAAGATAAAAGAATGTATCAGTGTGTGAACAAGATGTTGGGCCAATTTCGTTATCAAAGAACTTTAGTGATGGAAAGGTGAGATGGCCTTTTTTAAGAGAGGAGGACAGGTGACATTTTCTTCACTAAGAGATATTTAACTAAGAGCATAAAAGGGAGGTAAATGGCCCCAGGAGGTGCACTGCAGTTAGATAACATGGGATGTATTTCCATGCTTAAAATGTTCGGTGTCATTCTTCCTGCTGTGGAGAACGGAGGTGCAGTTGCGTTGGATGCGAGAGTGGGGCAGGCATGTGGTGGCCTGCTCTTTGTCCAGGGGAAACCCCCTCTCCCTGCCCGGTCTGCCATCCCCATTGCCGCCTGTCCTCGGTGTTCCCTCAGCTGGGAAGCAGCAGGGTGAAGGAAGGTATGTTTGCCATGTCAGGCTGAAGGCGGAGAGAGCTGGCAGCAAGCCCGGAATTGCTCCATACAAGGAGATGGGCTAGGAGCATGAGGTCATCACTTCACAGGGAAGAGTTTTTTTTTGCAGTGTGTGGGAAGTAGGTCTAGGAAAAGGAAAAGAGGTTTTTTTGCTGGCGAGGAGGAGAAGCAAAGCAGTAAGAGATGAGAAGAAAGCCTAAATGCATTCCAGTGGGAAGTAAACTGCATATATGCTCCTATTCTAAGATAGAACTGCCCACTTAGTCCTGGCCTAGTTATATTGTTGGTGTATTTGCCTTGTGAAAGTGGATTTCAAAAACTTAGTGACTGTAGATATAGTCTTGGAATTGTTGAGCATTCACTATTTTATTAGGGAGTTAAAGGATTTAAAATTTGGTGCATGAAAATATGCATAAAGTTCCCGCTGTTTAACATTCATGTCAGATAAATGTTGCATTTCTTTGCAAAGGTTTATTTTGGGAACTTTTTCACAGTAATGAATCAGTGAAATTCAAAGCTTTGTTTCCAAGGTTTGAGAGAAGATAGTAACCTCTCATTTTAAGAGCTGTGTCTATGGTCTCATATAGTACATAGGATTGGTGAGGATTCTTAAAAACCAGCAAGAGTCTTTCTAAAATGGATTTTATTTTTGTGTTTGGGATTGTTTTTTTTTTTCTTATAGGGCAGCTTCATTCGGTGGAAGGTTTTGGTTGAAGTCAGCTTGTAGCATGAAGTCATATTTGTGACGTTAGTGTCATTATTTTCTATTTTCTCCTGCAGGTTTAAATGCAGAATTCAGTTTGGTGTAAGGAGTCTAAAATAATAGGGGATTTTAAAATTCCTGTGTGTTTCTCTGATGATAATAAAAATAAACTCTCAATATTTTAGGGCTTAATGCTGTTTTTAATCTAAATGAGTGAACTGTACCTTGTGACATCATTCCTCTTTGGATTTCAGATTGCTGTTTGCTCTATAGTAGCCAGCTTCCCTTGTATTGCTGCCTTCTACACTCGAGAGAAAATGCCAGGTGGTTTAACCACATACAATTTCAGGCTTTCTTCTTCATATGTGGGTTTCTTACTAACCTGCTTACAATACTCAGATGTGTGTCATAGCAGCTTGTAGAGACAGCTGTTTATACTCATAACTTTACTGCAGTTCAGTGGCTGATTTCTGTCCTCATGTACAGGTTTGACAGAATTACTGATCTTTGGAGAGTACTAGTTGGCTCTTCAGAATCTTGTTTATGTTGTGGGCTTGCTTGCACCTTGAGCAAGAAGGTGCAATGACTTGTTAGGATTTCTGATATGACTGCTCTTACTTTCTGCTGCGGGGACAGTTACTAATTGGACCAAATAATTCCTTGAGGTTGTTGGCAGGGAATAATAATGTTAACTGCGTACTGTGAGAGCTTTCTGTAGTGTAGCTCTCTATTAAGACAAACATGTGAAACTGTCAGCTGTTGAGGAGGAAGTAGAATGATCATGTGTATACTGTTAATCTGTCTTTTAGGTATGCTGTACAATATTGCCTGCAAAATACTGTATTCCACTTGCAACCCTCTCCTAGTATAAGCTAATAAGAAAATACTTAATGATTGGGTACTTCATGGTTGTCATGTATTTTGTATATTTCTATATGGCATTCAAATCTTGGTCTGAAGACAGGTAGCTGTCTTGTAATTGTCATTACTTGATCATAAGAGTCTCAACTTTTTTTTCATACGCTGATTCTGTAAGCGATTTATTTTAACATGAGGAGCTGAGACATTAAGAAATTAAGCTTAAGCATAAAACTAAATTAGCATAATTAAGACCTAATGAAAAATCAGTTATCTTATAAGTAGTGGCAACCTGTGAAAAGTTTGTGAATTGTTGCATATTGTCTAAGCACTCTTTGCCAGAAGCAGAAGTTAAATCCAGAGCAGTGTTAAAGTGCATAAATCATGAGCCATTTGTTCCCTGAAATTGCCTGTTTAGTAAATGGGAGATACACAATTATAGCAATGAGCCTGATAAGAGTCCTGAAGATGATCCTGTCAGTCAGAGTGCTGAATCATACTCAGAGACTCCATCCTCTCTAGTAAATGAGTTGGGCATTTCTAGGGAAAGGCACTATGAAAGTAATTACACAATCACATAGTGCATATTCCAGGGAGGGTTTGCATCTTTATTTTGTGAGTCTTTTGATTTTTGTCCTCGGTTTGTCAGCTTTGCTGCTTTTTTGCTAGTTCTGTTTATGTCTAACTTTTTGCTTTAGAAAATTTGGAAAATCTTACACATTGACAATATATTGTAGCTTATGTTGTCTGTCATCATATTTGTAATGTTTGCTGTTTGAACAGAGAGTGGCAGTTATAAGTTGTTTTCTCTCTTAATAGAGAGCTGGAAAGGACATATATTTAATGGTTGTTTAATAAGACGGCAATTATTTTGTTGAATATTTGTTGCTTTAATACTCAGACAACCTATTAATAATGGCTCAGCTGGTGGAGGTTGTTTGCTGCTACACTCTTAAATCACAAAATTCACCTTTAGTAAACCTATAAACAAGTAGGAGTAGCATCATAGGATAAATCCTGATTTTTTGAATACTTAAAATTTTTTTTATCTGGTGTTACATTGTATAAATTTGTTAAAATATGATCACTGTAATGTATTGCTATTGTGTCTGCTCAAATACTGCTTTTTAGAATTATGCTAAAGCTTCCTATGTTTCGTGTGTCTTTCAGATAGCATCTGACTTCCTAGTTGTGGCTTCTGCTTTGAAATGTTCATGAGTGTAAAATAATAACCCACAGCATTTGTACTCTAAGTTTCAGGAAGTACAGATAAAGGGTACAGTCAGGCAAAGTGGCTAAGATCAAAAATGTGACAGCTTAAGCATAGTAAAAATGGTATTTTTAAAACAATCAGCAAAATTTGAGAATTGCAGTGTTAAGGAAAATCATTCAAATTTTCAGCAGCTCTTTACTGCTTAAAAAACAGAAAACATTTTATGTGAATGCTGTGTTTCCTCCCAGCTTTTCTGAAACATCCATGATATGGTAGATAAACTGAAGTTTATCAGGATAAAACGAAATGCCTAATTTGCCAAATACGGAAAAAATGTTGGTAGTTGAAGTGTGCATCTGCAAAAGCAAACAGTTCTAAAGGATCTGTAACAAAGATAGAGGAAAGCTGTATAATACCCAGTTCTGCCTTTTGGATTAGATGTATGTTGAAATTGGAGTGCAACATCTCTAAGTAAATTTGAAGCTACTATTTTAATAAATTTAATTGGCATCCAGGTAATCTGATTTATCTACATTTTTTTTTTTTTTTTTTAATATGAGAAGGTAATTATATGCCATTCTTACTTAGGTCAAAATCTCAGTTCGAGTCAGTCCTTGTGTTCCTCCATGGTCTCTTAGTTTTCCGTGCTGCATGCCTTCTAGCTCTGCTTCTCTGGAGCCAGGTGGTACCCTCTGAAAGGAAGCCAACCCACAGCTGATGGGGCTTTTCTCCAGGCTCTGTTTCAGCCACAGTATGGAAACTCATTGCAGCAGATTTGTGCCCTTTGCACAACAATCTTCAGCAGATATCCTGTCCCTGTATGCCTTGTGCCACAAGGCTTCATGTTTCCGTGAAGAATGCAGTGCATCCCCTGTGCAAAAAAATCAGTCCAATGGGCTGTGACATGGTGATTTCTTGTGCTCTAGTGTTTCATCACCAAACTCACCCCATCCAGGCTTGGGGAGCTGAAATGGGGATGTAGGGATTAGCAGTGTGGGTGTGGTCAGTCTGCTTTTGAGGGGGGGAGCTGCCATTTCCAAAGCTCTGATTAAGCAGATGATTGTCAACATTTGGCCATTACAGTGGCATGGCATGTGTACCTCTACAGAATTTTTCTCAGATTAAGTTGGGATTTCAGATTTAGAGATGCAGTCAAATTCCCTTCAGCTGTCTCAGAGTACAGTAAGGCAAGAATTCTGAGGAAGCTAAATAACCCTTGTATGCAGTACAACATTATTGTCATCTCAAACTTGTTTCTGAATGATGCTATGTTATGAAGAATATTGTCCTTTTAAATGAAATATTGGCTGCCTGGTATAATTTCTGGAAAGAATAGCTTTGAGAGGCAGAAGGAAAGACTGGATATGAAATAATAATCTATTGCAATAAAGATCAGATAGCTGAATCTTATTTATGCAAATAAATTTCCATGTGAAGACTCCAAGCACATGCACATGCACTTCAGGACCACTTGTCCAACACCTGGGAGATTATACCTCTACCACTTCTACCTGTTTGTAATAGCATCCATTAATTAAAGCTCATACTTCTAATATCCCTCAGAAGGAGTGTTCTTTATAACTAGGATGGCTGATGATACCAAACAAAACTGACTGGAACTAAGAAAAGAGTAGGTAGGTTTCATCATATATTTGGATATACATGTATATATGCATATATATGTAGAATGTATATATTAAACTTTGTTATGCTCTTAAAGCATGTAAGAAGGTACAAATACATAGTTTAGTCATGTGCATTTCTGATGAGAGTAATGGTATCCCATTTAACACAGAGAGTCATGGTATCTTTTAAGATATGGAGCATGGGAAGGAGCAGTCATTCAGTTCAGGAGCAGCAAACAAAGGCTTGAGGCAACACCTTTCACTGAACCACATGATATTTTATACGTCCTGCAGTGCAACAGCCTGGAATATCAGCAGTTGGGAAGAGACGGAACTCTCTCATGGATCTGTCGTCCTCATGGCCAGTATTTACTGTACAAAATACTGTGTTATCAAACTACATTAAATGTGGTACTGATGCCTAGAGAGGCTACCTAAAACAGAGGCTAGAGTGTGTTAAAGGAATAAAGTAGGTATTTATTAAAAGGCCTTGAAAGGATACTCCTTGGGTAGTACATGAGTCTGGCTGTGGCTACACCCAAGATGGACTCCGAGTCATGAGTTTTCCCACTTTTATAAGTTTTGGTCCATTTATGTATTGGGGTTAATTGTCCAGTTACAGCTCCAGGTTAGGAAGTCCCATCGTCCCAGATTGCTCTCCTCAATTCACTGTTGTTTACACTTTTTGGGCCTGAAGCTGCAATGGTGTCCTTGGTTCTCGGCTGGAAAATCATTGCTTTGTCTAACTAAAATATGAAGAGAACTTGCTTACACTTTACATGAAGTTCAGAATCATATACCAATGCAGTACAGAACCTGAAAAATATAAAAGCTAGAACTTAAGGTATCAGTACAGTGATGCCAAGGAAATAAGTGACTTCGAGAAGACTGAATGAACAGTGAGTTAACTAAGTAGAGGGTTTAATGAACCAGAAGGATGTAGTTAGTTTAATGAAGGAGGAAAGAAGAACAAACATCCTCATTGCTCTTTCAGTTTCTTTCCAAAGAGCAGTAAATACTTGGAACTAGATTATATTTCTCCTGAGGAGACCATTATTGTCATGTATTATGGACTAATGTCAGATTTGTTATCTAATTGTTTCGTCTGAAGTAAGACTGATGCTGGGCCATAGGAAAAAATTAAATGCCTCTTGTCTTTTTGAAGTATTTCACATCCTGTGGATTTATCTTTTCCTATGGCTGTTCTTAAATCTTGAGATCTAAGACATGCTAAGGGGAGAAGCTTCCTAGTAGTATGCTGGATTTCTAAATTGAAATGCGCAATGGTGGCAGCCAGATGAATTTTGGGATCTGAAGTCTTCAGACGGAGTGATGATGAGAGATGCTTAGTAAGAGAATTCTTCAATCCTGTTGCCCTGAAGAAATACTTGCATAGGCAGCCTTGGTACTGAGGGTTTGCATGTGGATTTTATGTGTGTGTTAATTCTGACTTGCCATGTATTCATCTCGAGACAGACGGGTATCAAAATGTGAGAAGCTACTATCAGAGGTTTGGGGTATATTTTTTCGGATAAGGAAGACTGCTTCCTACCTTCAGACTAAAGAACTTGGTATCTAATTGAAATCTAAATATCTAAAAGAAACCAGCAAAGAAATAAGTTAATGGTGCTTAGAATAACTCGTTAGTCAAGATGGTTACTACAGGTGCTTTTTAATTTTGGTTGACTTTTTCTAGACATTGTTTCTATGTTCACTAGTCATCTAAGACAAGAAATCTCTTGAAAATGCAATAGTTTAATATTCTTTAGCTGCTGTTTTTTGCTCAGAAGTTTCTTTAATACACTATATAATACACCCTTTAAGTGAGCTTGAGTCACTGATGTGTTTTTTATTCTGTTTTCAATTTGTGGCCAGTTTTTGGACATTTTAACATAATGTATTTGTAATTCTTGGACAGTCCTTCTCTTTAGCTGTTAGAATTGGTTAACAGAGCTGGAGATGCACAGTACCTGCCCTTTGATAGTCACTTTTAGCAGCCTTACCCTGCTCAATCCATTTTTCTTTTAGGATCTAGTGTGGAGATACATGTTGCAACAAAGCAGAATTGAGAGTTGAGTGAAAATTTGTTGGTCAGGAGCTCTACTGAGGCTGTGCTTTTCTTTGCCTTTCCTTGAGTCCTGGAGCTGAATTTAGGAAAGTGTAATTCTTGGAAAAATAGAGGAAGGAAAGCTTTTTTTTTTTCCTTGTAAACAAATGAAAGGTGATGAGAAGCTAGGCGTGTTTACATTTGAAAGCAAAAGAAGGGTGTGTGGCTTATTTTGTCACTTTCAGAGTTAACAAAACAACAGAAGAGTCTTGAAGCATTAGTGACAGGATGCGACTTGTGTCAGCTAGATTAGCTCTTTTCTTCCTAACCTCTATCTGCCTTGACCTTCTTGTTTTTCTGCCTGATGAGTCTTGCTATTTAGCTGTGACTGTGAGGTAGAAACTTCTACAGGATGGAAACAAAACTGGTTGAGTAACTGCACCTAAAAAGCACTTACTGCATGGTTCACTACCAAAAGTCAGCTCTACCCTTTGCCCATTCTTTCACTGAAGGCCAGAGATGATAAAGAACATGCTGAGCAAGTTACCAGGCCATGAGAAGTAGCAAACAGCTGAAGGTGTGGTGGAGAATGAGACTACTGTTTAAAATAGTCTTGGCAAATAGGAGATGTCATCTGGAACAAAACAGGGGTCAGTGAGTTTCAAAGCTCACTGGCTGGCTGTAGGCTGGACATAAGGAATATGTGTTGGGGAAAGATGAAGTTCTGTGGAAAAAGAACATTAATTTTTTGGATAATGAACAGATAAGGATATATTGTCAAATTGTTAGGAAGAGGGTAAGCAGTTGAATAGGGAGCTTGAAAGCAATTTGAACTAATCTCTCTGTTCTTGTCAGAGTTGGTTGGTCCTACAGTACCCCACTGTTTCAGCTTCTGGCTTCTTATGTGAGATGGAGGCCAATTGCAGGGTTTAGAGGATAGAAGTCGTTTAGGAAATGGTTTAAAATGAAAGATTGAAAAAATTAGAATTATTCTATGGCAGAGAATCTGGGAGCTGTGTCTGGACTTTAATCTCTTTTTCTTTTTTTTTTTTTTTTTGACTGCTAATAAGTGTAAATTCTGTTCTTTGATGGAGCCCACTGCTTCTTATTTGCATTTATTTTTAATAACATCACAACTGCAGGAGGAACTGCTGAGAAAAAATGTGGTCTTCCTACAGGTGCGGGGATGGGAGAATGAGAGTGCACTGTTTGAGGATGTTTGTACATGACCAAGTAAAATTCATGTAGCTCAGTTCTTGCTACTGTCAGATAAGAAGAGACTGTTGGCACAAATGTGGAGTAATAGTTCCTGTTCTGCTTTTACAGTTTAGAGACATTTTGAGATGGAACTCTTGCTGTTCTACAGATCTGTTCTTTTAATGAATTCTTATAGTAATCTTGTACTTCTTTGTTTCATGGTCTCAGAAAAGTCTTTAGGCATTGATTTATCTCATTTAATTATTTACTGGGAAAAGAAGGACATGAGAACTAGTATTTTAAAATTTCATTTGATGTTCTCAAGTTCTTCTTGAAAATATTTCAGGCATCTGACATACCATATTACTTTTTGCTATAATGATTTTTTCTTTTGGTGTACTTTGATCTTACACCTGTCATTCTTGCCAGTTTTGTGAGCTAAAAATTCTCTTTTCTCTGTGTGTAAAATGCTCCATGCTATGATCAATATTATCTATGTCTCTTTTGGTGCTTTATGTTTTTCATGAGATAGAACTTGAACATACAGGAATACCACTAATGCATCAACAGCATAAGAACATGTTATGTTTTCACTTCCCTTCATTAAAAAATAGTCTAATATCCTGGATGACTGCTTGAAAGCACTGAACAAATGTTTTTGAGGGTGTGTGTTTAGAGGCTGCTACAACTTTTTCTGGTACTGTTATTAAATAGCTCCTACCAGTGTATTATGTTGCATTTCTTGACATGTGACTTCATATGCTGTTTTCTGTGCTTGCTGCTCAGTGTTCTGAGTTTCAGCAAGTTTTGTTATGACCTGTGGGTTTTAATTAATTATAAAAATTTTGTATAAAGCACAGATGCTTCTGTGATGATGTAACCATTCTGAAGAGCAGCCCAGGTCCTGGCACAGATTATGGTGAGGCTTCTGAGCCCTCTCCCCTGTCAATCTTTGTTTTTTAAGTCTTAGCTTGCAAGGTCTTCAGTTCTCTAGTATCCTATCAGAGACATCACCAGAAATTTCTCACTTGCAACACTTTTCCCATAGGATCCTTGATGCCCTCACAGAACTCTTCAAATTGTGAAATGTGATTTTACTCTGCAACAGCTGCACTGTTTTTTTTTTTTTTTGTTTTGTTTTGTTTTTCGTTTGAATTATTCTAGTCTATAGATTCTTAGGCATGGTTTTAACCACCTTATGCAGTATCAGAGTCAGACTGTGTTGTGTTTCTTCTGATTGCCTTGTCACATCTGAAAAAAAATTGTTTTATTTTCCAGTTTTGATTCTCCTTTGCTTGGCTCACCTTAAACCTAAGTTTTTGCAGAATTAGTAATTTGGAAATTTGATGGCTGATACTTCAATGCTTCGGCTCAATAGCATCTGATGAATTTTTACTATTGATGTGATATTTTTAATTGCTTCTCTGATGCTTCTGAATCTGAAGAGGATCTGATTTGGGATTGGCCTTAACTGTCTTGGTAGTAATTTCAGAAAAAAACAGGTCATCTAGGTTTTCTATTCTGTCTTTGTCTTCTTATAAATTTGTCTTCATTAGCTAGTGGATTATTGGATTGAGGGAGCAAGATGTTTGTAACTGTCAGATTCTGCTGTGTTTGAGCTCAGAAATAGCAGTGGAAATTCAGTGAGATTTTGTTGCCCTCTGACAGATAGCTGTGCAGTTCATTGGAAAGCCTTTATTATGCCTCCATGTACTAGCTACTGTATGCCTGTCAATTAGACCTGTATTGCACTTGCATTACCAGCCTTAAGTTCTACTAATGACCTGTGAGATGAAAAAAATGCGCATAAGTAAACCATCAATAGTAACTGGAATTCTAAAGAAAAGTTGGGTTTGCATTTAATTTTCATACTGACAAACAAAATTCTGCATTTTAAAATGTGTGATAGAGTAGTTTTTTAAAAAGAAAAAAAAAGTAAAAGAAAAGGTGTGTCCGTTGTTATGTTCAGGGAACAGAAGATAGTCACTTTTATGTGTTGAAATGGCTCCAATCTTTTGCTTCATTTGATAAATGGAATTTTTTTAACAACTTCGTTTTACCACATGCATTAACATCTGCTTGAAAGTTGAATGTGCCCAGGTGCTGGTGGTGATGTTTGTTCCACTTTCACAAGTCCCATTTGAATGGGGACTAGGACTTGTGTTCCTGTCCTGTGACAGTCTGGTTTGTGTATGTATTAGAAAGACTGGAGCCAAATTTACTCAAATGTTTTGCTCCTGCTTGTACTTTTTTGCTAGTGGAGACCTTCCCTTGGGCTTTGCAACTTTGGAACGAATTATTTTATGTCTGTTTTTTAGAAATGTGATGAATTTTGTAACACTTGCAACCTCCTGCACTTTTTTTTCTCCTTTCATATCTGCTTGCATAGTTGCTGTTCCTTTACAGAGCCTGAATCCTAGCATCACTTAGTCTTTTCTATTTTTGGTCATGGAGAATAGAAGTTTTGTATTTATATTAGGCAGTTCTTTGTTTCTTGAACGTCACTAAGTAGCCAGAATGGAATACTAAATTATGCCTGCTTGAATGTGAACTAAGACTTTGCCTTCAGAAGATTTTATAAATGTGTCTGTGATCACTGCTTTCTTTTAAATAACAGATATTTTGGAAATAGTTTTGCTTTCTTCACCCTGACACACTGTGTCTTTCTTTCAGTTTTGCTTTCTGTGTTTTTTCCTATGAGGGCATTGCTAAACTGTTATGGAATGTCTCATCTGAAGTTGGACGTTCTAGCACGAGATTGTGAGTGAATGCTTATCATGCATCCACGTGTAGAGATTATACGGTATACCTTGCACTTGTAAGCTGTGTGCAAAGCTTGTTCCTTACCATTTTTAAAATCCAGTATTTTTTTTTTCCTTAATATAAATCCTCAAAACTATTCTGTGCCAGTTTGCTTCACCTAAACTGCTGTCTAGAGTTACAACTTGAAATTTTGGTCCTGCTGGACATCCTAACTTCCTGATCTGTTAATTTCCTAGATATTAGACTAGTTAGAGCCAGATAGAAATGTATGTGTCTTGAGTGGTTCCTTTCTCTTGTTGTCACTTGTTTCCTTCCACTTTTGTGGAAATACTAACTTGATCTTTCATATAATGAACTTTGGCCTTTCATGCTTTCATTTTTTCTTGTTAATGAGTTTCTTTTTGCGTTTTACCAAGGCAAGATTCAGAAATAAATAAAATTGTCTGACTTTTCAGCTACAATGTGTTTATCATAAGAAATTCCAAGAACTTAAAAAAAATTCTCTTACATGTATAGAGGCAAAATTATTTCATCACTCAAAATGATGTGTATGAAGTGATAGCATACTACTACTAGCAGTCATTTGAGAAATGTGCTCTTTTCTTTTAGTTGAATTGTCTATATTTTTGAAAAAAAACAACTAGATTCTGATAATAATCTGAAAATGCAAGGCAACTTACCTAAGTCTGAGTTTTGCAACGTATTTGAAAATGCTGAGATAGTAAAAAGATGTTTTTCTTTCACAGAGTCCCCAGAAAAGAAAAAAAAAAGTATATTTCAGTAGCTGAAAATCAGAGGAAGTAACTGCTGACATAGGAAAACTGTACTTAAAGGACATTTCTGAAGGAAAACTTTGAAGGTATGTGAGCTAAGTTATGCTTTGCAGAAAAGTCTTCCTGAAAATTAGCTGCCTGCTTTGCTTTGAGTGGATCAGTATTTCAAATCATCTTTGAAATAATCTAGGGCTAACTTGTATTACCACTTCAGATATTTATTGTTGGCAAAAGCTCTGCAGAAGGATTAGTTTTGCTAGTTTATGTTGTATACATCGTACCTTTGCATACAAAGATGATCTTATGAATATGTGATTAGTGTGAAGAAATGGTAGGTAATGCATGTGTTTCGTGTTTCATGGTCTTGTGCATTCCAGTAGATCCTGCACTAACAGAAATGTTAATTTTTTGATTGTCTGATTTCTGTTTAAGGTGTGGATGGAGTGCTATGAACAATTTATTTCTTTATTTTAATGGAATATAACTACTTGAAGTCTCACATTGAGAAATTGAGAAGTACTGTCTAACGAATTGATAATCTATTGTAAAAATGCTTTTAGTTTGGTACAGAAGCCTTGATTTTGAGGATTTGTCTCCTGAATGCAAATACTCTTTCTTTTCTGATTTTGACATATTTTTAATGTTTGTAGAAAATGTTTGCAAAATAAAATACATTCTGTATTCTGTATGATTTGGAGCTCTTACAGATTTAGGAGTAATCTAAATTCATAGAGAGCATGTGAAGAGTGAGAGAACCCAGATTTGTGATGGGCTTTCCTATTCTGAATTTAACTGAGGGCCAGGTGTACTTTCTGGGTTTGTGGTTTTTTAGTTGCCTACCTTGTCACTGGTGAAACCACAAGTTTCAAATGATGTGTGCAGATCCATCATTAAGATTAACAGTTACAACCTTGGATATAATTGATGGCAGTATGTAGCAGAAGGCACCAACTGTTTTAAGCGTAGGAGAGCATCTTATGAATTTTTTGCGTGCTCTGTTGTACATGTTGTACGTGCTCTGTTCTTCTTTGCTCATTTGCTTTCAGTCAGTGTCTGACAGCATGGCCACTTTAATGTGTTACAGACAGATTGCAGTCTTTGAATTAAATGTTCATTGGTTGTGGAAACTACTTCCTTCAGAGTTGCTTCTGGAATCCAGGAACATGACTAACTGGAATACTGGCTTTATTTTCTGAGGGGAGTGTTACAATATTGAAGGATTATGTGTCTACCATTGAAGTTTCTCATTGTTAGGCTGACAAAATTTAACATTGGTTTGTTTGGAATCTGACTGCACCACTGTGTTGGTAGTTGAGAGAAATTTTAAATTGTCTTTGGTAACTCTTCTTAAATTTAGAACAGTTTGAGATGTGGTTGCTCATTCACACTAAAAAAATCTGATTACTGCTTTGTGAAGAGCAGCTTAGCAGGCTGGAGTGAGATATTGTTGCGTCTTTTGTTCCATTGATTTTTATAATCTTATAGTTCCTTTGTAAGTCACTAGAAGCAGGCTGAAATATCACATGCTGAGAATATTTCCTCCTTCCCTTGCCATACTGCCTCTGAGTAAAAAACAGAGGCTAGGGTGAAAGTGAGCAAGACATTACTTTACTCATAACATAAGGCCAAACTTCACTGTGAGATTCAGCTCCCATCTCTTCTAAATCTGGAAAACAAGAAAACAAGGGTACTTTCTTTTCTCATGACTGTTGTGCTAGGAGAGTTAGATAATGTGCTAAAATGGGGTAGGAGAAAAATGAAAAATCATAAAAGTGGATCTAGATCTAAAAGGCATGGAAAATTCACTAGTGCAGCTTTAGTTGTGTCAGGGGCTTTAAGATTTTTTTTTTTTCCTTTGGTTCATGTTGCTAAAATGTTTGTGGTTCTGCAAGAGTATTCCTGAATTTTAACTGTGGAGGTGTTTTCATTAATGCTACTAATAATGACATTTTTCATAAATGCAGGTAACATAAACTATTTACTGACACTGTGTATGACTGAATTCCTAGCCATCAGGAATAATTCTGACTAAAATATACAGCTTCAAATTAAAGGGCTTATGAAAGAATACAGGTTTAAAGTTACTCATACAGCCTTGACTTTTCTGTATTGTGCAGATACCTAGTAATGTGGCACTGTTCTAGTTTTCTTTATTGTATCTTTGTTTTGTTATGTAGCGTGGCTTGTGTTTCTAAGAGTAAACACATAGTACATGAGGCTTATTTCAGAGGCTGCTTGAGGTTCTGATTTGCAAAATGTTCAGAAATTTTGTGCAGTAACTGAAGCCAATAACATATTTATTTTTTCTGAATACCTAACATGCTAAAAATGCTAGGCACTCTGAAAAGTCTGTCTTGTAGATACTGGTATGAGCTGCCACAGGGTTGACATTAGTTTATCCTGCTTCCCTCAATGGACTACTAGAAAGATAAATTTTTAATGTTTGTAAAACACTGCTAATTTAAGTGATAATGTGCAAAGCCTGTGAAGAAATTGGTCTTTCTGTGTTAAAAAGAGGCAAGACTTTGCCGTAGTGCATGAATTAGTGAATAGGCTGTGGCTGCGCTGCAGTCTAGAGATAAAGATTGCAGTTGATAGAAGTTTATCTTACCTAGTTGAAGCTGGTTAGTATAAGAACAGGTAGTTGGTGTGTAGACAGAAAAGAGACTTCAACCCTCGTTACAAAACCTTGTGCAAGAGTGTGTAGGAGTTACTTCTTTGTGTGGTTTCAGCTCTTCCACGATGTAGCTGTGTGTTTATCAGCATCAGATGCAGGTATTTCAGAGCTAACTGAAGCAATGTGTCTTTAACCCTTGGTTCTGCTACAGGATTTCATAAGGCAGCATATCTTATCTGTTTATCAATCTTACTTTATGTCAATTTGGTACAGTAAGTCTGGACTGTCCTAGGGTAAAATGGTGTGAACTAAAGAGCTCTGACCCAGGGGACCAGTGTATGGTTGTATGGGAAACCTGCTTTGAGATATTTTCTGTTTTTTGGGAGGCTGAATCTGCAGGTTTAATGGCTTATTAAGATTGGGTGTAGGAGCAAACTAGTTTCTAAGTAGTTACCATCATTTTCCTGCAGATGCAGTGCCTGAGAGCTGGTGTTTTATTTGGATTTTTCTGTGCTCTTAGGGCAGCAAACATGAGAAACAAATGTTTCAGGTCACCAGGAGAAGAAAAGTGCAGTTGGCAGCTTCTCTGGAGATACTGTTAGCTGTACTTATTTGGTTAAATATGTAGATTAGTCTTCTGCGTTTGTCTTAGATGCTGTTATGTTTTCTTTCATACTGTACTTCAAGTTACATTTTTTCAGAAATGGAAGTTGGAGAGGAGTTCTGAGGCTGAAATCTTTTCCAGTCAGAGTCTGGTGTTCAAAACAGTGCTCCTTTCAGTTTATACTGAGAAGGTAAACGTATGTAGTTAATCTTATGATTAGGTTATTTCAGAGTTCAGGCATCAGTATTTGCTCTTTGTGCCACCAGCAGTTTTTCTTTTGATAATTGTCTCATCAGTCTTGTTCTCCTTTCAGATGTGGTGAAGAGCCTGTATTTTCCCCTGTGTGGTATATAGTGCCTTAAAAAATGGGGTTTGGAGGTGACCTGAAGTATTCTCATGATGCTTTGTTAAAACTGCAAGACTGGGAACTACGACTGCTGGAAACAGTGAAGAAATTTATGGTAATGAGAGTAAAAAGTGATAAAGAATATGCGTCCACTTTACAAAATCTTTGTAACCAAGTAGATAAAGAGAGTGCTTGTCAATTGGATTATATCAGCAATGTGTCCAAGGTAAGTCTGAAGTATTTTGAATTTGGAATATCATTGGGTTCTGTGTTTATTTTTGTTATTTTGGTTTGAGTTGCATTCCTATCCATTCAGTTTCTTGAGAGTTAATGTTGCCAAAGTATTTTAAAATGGGTTCTTTTAGTTTCTCAGTGAAATATGCAGAAGTTGAGCTCTAGTCTTGCTTTGAAAAAATTAACTGAATGAGAATCAATCCCAATTTTTGAAATTCAGTATTTTACGTAAATAGGTTGAGCCTGCTACTTTGTTTAGTGCTTTGAAAATCAAGTATGCTATAGTGAGCTTTTCTTTTAAGATAGGAACTATTGTTTATGTTACATAGAATTTGTGACAGAAATAGAAAAATGCCAGGAAACCAAGGCAAAGCCTAGAATCCCAGCTGTTACTCACACTGCAGCACGTGTTGTAAGAACAAAACACTAATTCAGGATATTTCTCGTAATTGTGAGGTTATTTTGTATTCTGTTTAAAATAACTACACTGACTTTTTAGAAAGGTAAGATTGATTGTTCTCCAAATTAGTGGTTTTCAGATTTAGAGCAAGTCCAATTAAATGTAATAATGAAGCAAACTTCTTTTATCAGCTGTTTGGAAGTTTTACTCTGGACCTGGATTTTCTACTGACAAGGGAAGACTATTCTGTTTTGATGGCTTATTCAGTTCTTGGCCTTTGTTCTGTAGCAGTGGTTACATAGTGCCTTCAGTGTGGCATGAATCTTCATTTTCTCTCGGCAGGAAAACACCCTTTCTGGGTCAGGTTAAATTTTAGACAAAGCAATTTTTATGTCATGGACTTATAGGGTGGCTGCTTGGACAGTGGCTGTGGTGTAGCATTAGGAACAGGCCTGCTCCTTGTGCGCCAGGGTTGATGTATACAGGGTTAAAGTGGCTGTGTGTGACTTGAAAGCTGCGCTGCTATAGCTGGCTGGCTTCAGCATTATGCAGTGTTTATATATAATATGTTGTGTTGTTGCTTCCCTCCCCCACAATAATTCTTGCCTTGTAAATTGGAATACTGCCTTTTTTTTAATTGGCTCAGAGTATTTAGCATTATAAGGTATAAACAACCATTAACTTTCACGTAGGTATCTCAGTCTAGGAGCAGTTCAGGTTAATAATATGAGTACTTCTTGTGAGCAGATAAATTAAAAAAATCTGGAGATCTGACTTAAGCCATTCTTAAATTCTTTTTGGCTTGGAAAGAGGAGTGCATGTCAAATTTTGAAATCTTGTTTTGAACAGAGGCACTCAAGTTGTCCATCAGCATAATTTTTATTCCCTTTTTTCTTCTCTTAAGGATGAGATCTCTAAGTCACATCTCTGCTTTCTACTTCCTTTATATAACAACAGAAATATTCATATGGACTGGCAGGTCTTTTGTACGGGCTTGCCTTAAAATTCCACTGACACCTTGGATTTTGAAGTTGTGTAGTGACACATTATCTTACTGGTTTTCGCAGTTGAAAAACCTGAATTATTGATTAATTTACTAATCGCATTCTAATTTATTTTACTCTTTTGTGATACTTTTTTCTTTCTTCCTGACATTTTACTGAACCGAAGAACGATGCAAATGTTATGGGACATGAGTCTAGTTTCTTATGTCTTCTAAGATATAAAATGTCTGTATTTGGTATTGTGGTATTATTTGACATTTTGTGGCATTAAAACCCAATAGCAAGCTATTTAATTTTTCATGGGTTTTGTTTGTTTGGTTTTGTTGTTGTGGTTGTTTGTTTTATTTTGTTTTGATCTCTCAGTGTACAGTAAGAGTCAGCACTTAGAGAGAAATGGTATTTGGGAAAATCTGTCTTCCATTTTTTTTCGCGTGGAGACAACAAACTGGCTGGAAGGCATGGTAACAGCAACGGGTAAAGCTAGAAAAGAAGTGTTTTTAAGAGCTTTCAGACTGCTCTTGTGTATATGTCTGAAAAATGGTGTTAAACCAAACAATAATGCATTTCATTGCATTTGTTGGATTGTGGTCATTTTTTGTGGAAGGAAATGCTTTACCTTTTCTCCTGTTCCCACCCAGCTTTTTTTCCCCATATAATTCTCTATTACTGAAGCTTTACCTTCTCATAATTTAAATTTTAAAACAATAAAATATAATCATACAAAGCACAGAAATCTGCTCTATTGCTATTTCCCTATGGAAACATCACTTTCATATTTTCCTGATGGAAAGAGTGATGTGAAGAGCAGGGAAATAGGCAATTTTTTTAATAGAAAGGGAAGTAATTGCTATATTTATGGCCTATCTAAGCTCATTCAGTGAATTTTAAACTAAGCATTTCCTTGGAATACCTGTACTGTTGAAAAATGCTTTTGGTGTGATTTTTCAGGATTGAAACAGTAGTTGTCTCATTAGTAAAAAATCAGCCTTGTGGAAAATGGATGACTCTGACTACATTTTCACCTCTGAGAGCACTTTTATGAGCTCTTCTGTAACCACAAAGGCCCACACTTCTCACACAGGTGTTCAATATTGTTTTATTCTATGCAGCTTTGCAGTATGGCTTCTGAAATGGTCTCCCGCCATAGCAGGGAAGCTTTAGGCCTTGACGTTTTGTGACACCACACTTTAAGCAGTCTAGATTGCACCGTGCCAATCTGTGGGATATTTACGAGCTGGAGAAAATGTTAAAGATAATCAAATATGCTGGAGAGTCAATTGTCTTTTGTTTTGTTCCCTAGAATCCAGTTTTTGTTGCGTCATTGTCATGTAGAGATGGAAGTATTAGGTAAATATGTTTGTATACAGGATATAAAGAAGCCCCAAACCTAACAAACAAATTAGTTTTCTAAAGTTTTTATCTTGGGCTGATTTTTGTTTTAGTAAGAGTAAGATAAATGCTAATATCATATGCTAGCTGCCTTCAAAACCTTGTAATTCTGTGGCACGTAGCCACTCTGAAATCTTAGCTATAGCACAGCATTCGTTGTCAGGGAGCTATCTTTAAGGAATCCAATGTGTGACAGCAGTCTTGAGGGTTACTAAGGCTTTTATTTGAAGTTAAATTTCACATTTCTGTCTGTGTTATCTGTTGATGTGTATCTGTATTGGAAGCCCCACACAGCACATTAAGC
Source organism: Cossypha heuglini (assembly GCA_027576195.1). Classification (NCBI taxonomy): domain Eukaryota; kingdom Metazoa; phylum Chordata; class Aves; order Passeriformes; family Muscicapidae; genus Cossypha; species Cossypha heuglini. The sequence goes on along the minus strand of JAODKT010001809.1, from coordinate 38,407 downwards.
TGTCCTGAAAACTGACAGAATGACCAAGGAAGCTGTTAAAGCAAGGGTACAGAAGGATGTTGGGTTGCAGTGACAAATGAGTGTTGTGTCTGTGCTTTGGTTCTTGTGGTCTCACTGATGCTGCTGTGTGAAGCAACTGATGTAATGGTGTCCTCTTAAACCACCACCCCTCAGATGGGTACTGTTGTCAGACAAAGGTGGAGTCATGGGCAGAGGAACTGTGGAGGGAAATGAGAGGACAAAGGATGTAGGAGCATGGTTCTCAGTGGTGTTTGGGGTATATTTAAAAAAGATAAGGCTGCAGTGATTTCTTTCGTGTTCAGAAATACTAGGACAGTGGTGAAGGGTGAGCATTCAATGCTGTATTTTTGTCTCTGGTGCTTTTTTATGATTTTATGAGTAAGACTGAGGCATGATTTTGCTGTTACAGGAAGATCTCAAATGCATTTGGGTAAGCTTAAAATTAGTGCTTTCACTGAATTTTTTAAAACGATGTATCTTTTCCCACAGTTCTTACTAATTGTTTGGTTGGTTGTGAGCTGAAATAGGTAAGTGCTTTCCTGTTCTGATTTTTTGTAGTCTTGGTTGCTTGTGGTACAGCAAACAGAACAGCTGAGCAAAATAATGAAGACGCATGCAGAGGATCTTAATTCTGGGCCCTTACATAGGCTTACAATGATGATCAAAGATAAGCAGCAAGTTAAGAAGAGTTTCGTAGGTGTTCATCAACAAATTGAAGCAGAGATGTACAAGGTACACTATTCATCTATGCTTGATAAATTGATTACAATTCTCTATGTTTAATAATATTAAGAGTGGATTTTTTTTGTTTTTGTTCATGTTGCAGTAAAAGTATAGTGGGTGATATGTAGAATGCTTAGTTTAAATTTTAATAATTTTCTACACAGATTTTCTTTCCTGCTAGCTGACAAGGCAAAGGTGGAAAAGTTTTTTCCATATGAATTTCCCTGGACAGATAACACTGGAAATGCTCTTCTAGTAGAGGATAATTCTTGTGTGATACTTCTCTATTCTGTCTGTTTTCCTGTTCTAATTCCATTCTAGACATTGATGGGACCAGGGCACTGTAAATTTTTGTTAATGAGTGCTCGTAGCAGTACAAACTCTTTTCGGTGGATTATTTCATGCCGGATTGCTGTTCCTTCATCATTTATATGACGTGTAATGTCTAAAAATTCTGCTTTTTTTTAGGTGCTAAAGAAATTCCTTCCTATGCATAGGACATTTTAAGCCAGTATGATTTGCTAAGCATCTTTTTGATGGTTTTTTTTGCCTTTTGTAATTGAAATGGAATATTGTTGATGATTACTGGATATTCCAAATATATTTTTAATTACATTGATGTGAATGGGGATCTGTGTCTTGGGCCTCTTATTTAATTCCTTACATTTATTGATTTTGATTTTGCACCATGTAATTTGCAACATGTAATTTGCAACATGTAATTTCACCATGTAATATTCTGTTAAAATTTTCTCAAGCTAGTGTAAAGTTTAGCATCCTTATTTTGGACAATAAATTCTGTTAATTCTGTTTTACTAATGCTACGTTTTTTTAATGTGTTGAAAAATAAGTATTTTTAATGCTTTTTATATTTTTCTTTTCTTGAAGGTCACAAAGACAGAACTAGAGAAACTTAAATCTAGCTACAGGCAACTAATAAAAGAAGTAAATTCTGCCAAAGAAAAGTACAAAGAAGCTGTGGCGAAAGGTATGATTGTCTTGATTTTGTGTATTTATTTGTGCCCTTTTCATACTGGCTAAAACTCTTACAATAAAACAAGGTAATTTTTTTTTTTTTTGAGCTACTTGATTACAATGTAAAAGCTTATTCAGTGTCTTAAGTAAGCCAGGGCTGATTGTCACCGTGTATGCTTGGTATACTCTTTTTAAAATTCATAAAATATAAATGGTGGTTCTTTTAAGTTCTTGTATTATTCTTGTGTTATTCCTTCAATGGATATTTTTGAAATCTAAAGTTGCTCAGATGGACTCTGGTCTCACCTCTGTTGTAGCTGCAGCCTACTTTCATGTGAATTATTATTGTTGCTACAGTGGCATCAGCATCAGTTCTTGTCAGTGTAGCACTTCAAACCTTTGTCAACATCATCTAAAAGAGGAAAATAAATCATTTGCACATTGTGGTTTTTTTTGTGTAGGGAATGATATGTTCAATCTGTATGGATTTTGATTCCTGTAGAATTGTGCTTGATGAGATAAGAGAGAACCTTTGTTCTAGTACGTATTGAAATGTCTTTCTAATAGTTGTTCTGATGTGTCCTTCTAAGATTTTCTTTTCTTCCTTTAGTGAAAATTGACTGAATGGCAGTATCTAAGTGTAATTCCAAGACCCAACTTAAGGTTTTGTATGGGTGCCTAAATGACAATTGATGTTTTTGGGTCTATTGTAGTATGATTATAGTAGCTCTCAGTGAGGACAGATTGTTTCTTTCCAGATTTGTCTCAAATTTGAGCAAAACAGCGGGTGATAAGTAGTTATGCTCAGTTAGCACTGCTGAACTTTTATTGTTCTTTTTCTTTTACTGAAGTTCATGAACACTTGCTTAAAAATAAAAATGTATACTTTGATGTTAATTTCATCCAGTTCTGTGTTTTCTGTATGTAACTTAATTTGATTGCTCGGTTTATTCTTAAGTAGCTACTTAACATTGGAATATGTAGAATGTATCGTGGAAAATATAATAGGATATTCAGATCTTAGTATGTTATTTTTAGCCTGTTTTATCCTCTGTTCCTGTTACCAATCTGGTCATTCTCTATTCCTGAAGCACCAGACTTTCCCATTGGAATAAAGGAGTGTTTTGGCTGTCAGCAGCTGTGATGTTTTGATGTGGTTTTGATTAACTGAATTAATGTTTCTTCAGATAGACAGCAAACATAAATTGTTTTTAAGACACTTATCTCCTGTGGTTTTTTTTGACCTTCTTTTTTTGACTTTTATCTAATGTTTTTCTCATTATAATTCGTCCTTAATTTAATTGCTGCTAAAATCTTTCTGCAAGTCTGTTTTTACAAACACTGTTGACCATAAAAATGTTGGGTTTTTTTTCCCAAAAGTTGCAGAATTGCTTTTCTCCTGCTGCATCCCAGCCCCTGTTCCTGTTTACAAATACTTATGCATTTGATGAGCTACTATCGTTGTTTATCAGCTGCAGGTCAGCTGATCCACTTGAATTTTTTAAAGTCGTGGTATTTCTGAGTTTTAAATTGTCAAACTGGCACGCTGGTGAAGTGAAAAGTTAGGGAAGTCTTAAAATTACAACGCTTCATTATTCCAGGGTATTCTTTATTCAGTAAGCTAAGGTTATTCAGATTATGTGCTGTTAGGATATATTACTTCTGTTAATGTACAAACTGGTTCAGTTTTTCAGGATTTCAAGAATTACTGAAAACAAGAGAAGAAACTTACCAGAACAATGGGAGGGCATAACCAAGTATTGAAAATAAGCTGAAAACCATTTTGTTAAATAAAAAATGGAAAATCTTTTGACACCAGCTCTTGCAAGTAATGTGTTAAAATAGCTCGTCCAGGTTCATTTATGTAAAATATTGTTTTGAACAGAGTCTCTTCCTCTGGCAGTCAAGTCAGTAAGACAGTCCCTGGCCTTGTCTCTCTGGAGCCAAAGGGGATAACTGCCACTTAGGGCACAGAATTGTAGCTTTACACAGAATTGTAGCTTTAGGGGGTTACGTCTAAATTGTGCAGCACCTGTATGAGCTGATCCCCAGAAAAGAATGAAAATCGCACAGAGTAGTATCTGACAAATGTCTCTGTTTTGCAAGAGTAGTGATTTTGAAATGTAGTGACTTCTTCTGCTTTGTCTTGGAATAGCAAAGCTGCTTTCTGGTGAGAGGGTAGGTTTATTAGAGTTGCTAGTGAAAGAGGTACAACTGGTTCTTCAGCTTCTGAAGAGAATTGCTCCCTAGTTTTCTGGTTGAGTTATTAAAAGTGATATTAAGCTCTGGCCTAAATACACACAGTAGAAGATATTAACTGATAAGGGTAAAGGCTGGTGAAGTTTGTACAGTGGAAGGTGATGTTATGATTTTCTGGAATCAGGAAGTATTCTCAGGTAAACTTGAATTTCTGTGTGTGCTACTTTGCACCAGCAAAGTAAGCAGTCACTTCGAATCAATGACATCCTAGTGCAGTGTTTACAGGTGTTCTCATCTTTTGGTGAAAATGCTAGGAGGACCATTGGAAAGAATAATAAGCGTTAAGGACTGAATGATGATACTGGTTAGTTACAGGTTTTCTCAGTGTTTGTAAAACACTGGTAAAGCATGTGGTGGGAATTTTTTTTCATAGTTTTTTAGTGGGGAAAAGAGAACTGGTTTCTGAAGGAATGCAGGAACTTCATAATGGAAGACTTTTTGCCATCCAGATCTGGAGGAAGGTGAAAATGTCTGAGATTGTGTCCCAGAAACTGTTCTGGGGAACCCTCTACTAGCTTGTGCTAGAACTGCTCCTGCTTGTGCATGAAGGGAAGCAGTGGAACAGTTGTGTTGCAGAGGGAGCACCACTGGACCTTGGCTGATGCTTCTATCTTGGGCTGGGTTGCACTGCCTTGTTATGACTACGAGTGTCTGCCTGATGGCTCAGTCAGAAATGACTGACTTACTTTGTTTGTTCTAACCCTTACCCAATTCAGTCATGCATAGCCCCTTTCTGGACCAGTGATTACCAGAGGAATCACAAATGCAATCTGGTTGGTTTTTCTTGGGCATGAAGGCTTCAGGTGTCAGGCAGTCTGGTTGATGTTAGTCATTTGATTATAGTTTTCTGCCCATTTTTTCCCGGTCATTCATTCTTACATTTTTTAATGTACGGTAAGAGATGACAGACTGAGAGAGGATGGAGTCATCAAGCTGAACTAGTCCAATGCCTCTTTAATGAGGCATTCTTCAGTTTTTGGAACTGTATGGACAGATTGGATAGAATAGTCTCTTCTGGATTAGAAAGCCTTGTTAGAAAAACTCCATGAAGTATGTGTACTGGGAACGCAGAGCATGTTGCAGTACTGGGGCATTGGAGTCAGAGGGTATACAGCAGTCTTTGGAACAAAATATAAGACAAGAGCTTATCATATTATTTTTCTGTAATGAAATCACATCTGTGTAATGTTGTGGATGTGTGATACTGAGAAGAAAACAGTGTGAACATGTTAAAACAGCAGTCTGAAGTAGCAGTCCCAGACTGTATACAAGTCTGAGTTTATAGGGCTGTGCTAATCAGTGATGCTGAGTAACAAGGTGGTTAGAATGTGGCAAGTTGATGTTGCTGCTGTAGAAAAACACATCAAGCCAAAATTTGTGCCAAATGGAAGAAGCATGGTTTCACTGAAGAAGTCACAAATCTTCTGAAATAGTTTAATGAATAATGTATTAAGAATACAAAATGGAGGCTGTAGGACAACTGTAAGTATCAAGTATGATATTTCATTGCATTTTGAATCTCACTTGGTTGGACCAGTAACTGCTTCCACTCATGTTTGCTGTTTGCACAATTATTTTTGTGCATCTCTATTAGGTATAGTTCAGTATATCTGTGGGAGTTTCAAATATTTTCATCCTTGAATTTTTTTGATTAAGCATTACTTACTGCTATATAAATAAGGAAATAATGATTACATGAAACAGTAATTTACTCAATTCGTTGCAGTTTTTTTAAAAAGTTGAAATGCATTAATAAAATTTAGCATCTGATTTTGCAGTTAATTTTGGTGTTAATATTGAAGTGTGAAACAGTTGCTCATATATCAGGATATACTGCAAGTTGGAACAGAGCCAGTGTAGCTTTGGGATATTCATACTGAATTTTAAAACAATATACTCTTTAGAAAAAAAGTTTTTGTATAAATACATTAATTACAGGTGTTTATTGTTGTCTTATTCCTATTCATTACTGGTTGAATGTAAAAAATATGTTGCAGCACTCCTATGTGACATAGTGGATCTGAAATAAATAGTAAAGAAAAAATACACTGATTCTAAATATTTAATATCATAATTTTGTTTTATGCTGCTACAACAGCATAAAAAATATTGCACCAGATTTCTCTAGGCTTGTGTTCCCTGAAAACATTGTGATTTAGAGGAGCCTAGAAATATTAAGTGTACACCTACCACATTATACCACATTGTTTCTGGTGGAAGAATGTTTTCCCTGAAACTCAAGTGATTTATGACTTCAAGACTGATGTGACTTCTATGGTACATACTGAAGTTTCACAGCAGCATAAGCTCACATCTGTGATAAATAAGGGAGCTGTTAAAAAAAGCTTTCATTAAATCAAATGATTATCCTGCTGTTCTTTGTAATTGCCAAGAGGTCAGAAAATACTTATTAGGTGTTAGTACATTCATTCTGAAATGCCTTTAAAATTGTTATTATACAGCCACATTTCCTGGTGGCATGTGTTGCCTGTAGTTGCTGCAATGAGGGAAACTCCTAGTAGGATGTTTTTTAAGCATAGTTTTGACTGAAACTCTCATATTGTTAAGACAAAACAAGTAACACTGGCTGAACTGGTCTGTGTTACAGAGATCAGCAGGCTGCATAGATTTGAAAGTAATGCTCTACTGTGTGTTTCGACACATATCTACTACTAGTGCTTTTGTTTGGAATGAGGGGTAGGGTTGTTTCTTCTGTGTAAAATAAAACTTGTAGAGCAGGAAACCCCAGGGAGTGCAAAGAGATTGTGGTGACTTCTTGTTAAGTGTGGGACCAACTTGGACATACTGTTTCCTCTTAACACAGGCATGCAGCCCCAGGATTGTGCTGTCCTCACAGACCAGCAGGCACAGGACAAAGAATTGGCTAGAGATGCTTAATAGCTCGCACTTACAATATCTGAGAGCAGTTCAAAAGATAGAACGTTCATTTTTGCTATTTTTATGCTGTCTTACTTAAGATTAGGCTGATAGCTTTGGTGAACTAATTGTTAACTCAGAAGATTAGATGTGGTATTCTGTAAATTTGAACTCTTTAAATATACCCAAACAATTTTGGGTTTTTTTCCCATTAGAAAACTATTTATTATTTGCAATCATTAATTTGTTAAATAATTATTGGGAGAAACTTCTTATCCTCTTCTCAGAAATTGCTTGAGTGGAGAAAGAAGTAAGTGATTTTGTTTGTTGAAAATACATGTAACAATCTTGCAAGAAGTAAAAGAGGAAAGACCTTTGAGATTGAACATGAAGATCCTATCTTGTTTCTGTCTGTCTTTTTGATTTTGGTTTTGTAAAACTTATGTTAAGTGAGATGACTGTATTTGCATCTCTTGATTTGCAGAGCGGTGATAAGGCTGGTCACCCACTAAATTTCGGAGTATGCTTCCAGAGACAGAACTAACAGTCAAAGCTATTCTAGTTCAGTGGCAGCAGTTTGCATAAAAAATTGCTTTGTAGATAGGAATATTTAAAAGTCTGAATTGTGAGTGGAGTAGCTGGAGAGCAGCCCTGCAGAAGGGGACCTGGGGTGCTGATGAACAGCAGGCTCCGCATCTGTCAGCAGGGTGACAGGTGTCATCCTGTGATGCATCAGACACAGCACAACCAGACAGCCAGCAGTGGGGATTGTCTTCTGTATTTAGTGTTGGTGAGGCCTTATCTGGAGCACTGGGAGCAGTTCTGGGTCTCACAATCTAAGAAGGATGTGAAGGCATTGGGGTGCACCCAGAGGAGGGCAGTGGAGCTGCTGGAAGGGCTGTCCAGTGAGGGGCAGCTGGGCAGTCTGGGTTTGTCCAGTTTGGAGAAAAGGAGGCTCAGGGGTGACCTCACTGCTCTCTGCAGCTTCCTGGGGAGGGGAAGTGGAGAGGGAGGGGCTGATCTCCTCCCTGGGATTCAGTGACAGGACACATGGGAAGGGCTCACAGCTGTGCCAGGAGATGTTCAGACTTGACATTAGGAAACATTTCTTCGTTGAGAGAGTGTTTGAACCCTGGAACAGGCTTCCCAGAGGTCAAGCCTTTCAGTGTTTAGCAGTCATTTGGACAATGACCTCCAAAACATGCTTTAGTTTTTTGCTAGCCCTGAATTGATTGGGCAGTTTAACTTCATTATTCTTGTAGGTCCCTTCCAACTGGAATATTCTAGCCTAGCCTTGCCTTTAGGAAAGTGATGGACTCAGTATGGGTGTCCAAATGCTTTCAAAGTCGTGTCACTGGTGTTTTTTTAGCATCAATAAGAGCTGTTGTATGAGGAAGTAATTTTCATAATCACCTATGGTATTTAGATGTCTCCAGCATTATGGTATGAAATATGGAATTTAAGGAGATCATTCGTGTCAGAAACATCCTGAAGTCAGTTAAATGGGTAATGCAGAGTAATCAATTACAGAGCAAATCCTAAAACCTGTGTCTTCGCTATTGCGCAGTGAAAACCTGGCAAATTGAATAAACTGTGAGGAAATAGAACTGGATAAATTACAAGGTTGCCTCCAAAAGCCGGGTGCAATGATTTTTTTCTCAAGAACTCGCTGTAAGTTGTGTAATGTACTCTTCAGTTTTGGGAATCAATTAACATAAATATACATAATTACATTGATTTGATGTATAAAAGTAGTTATTTTTTCCATTGTATCTGGGCTTTTAAATTTTTTGTTGTAATTTAAATGCTTAGTCCTCACTAAAATTCAACTGATACAAAGATCATGTTGCAGTCCCACTTGTATTTGCTCCCGTTTCAGTCTGTAGAGCAGCTGAATTAAGTTTTATGATTCTCTATGAAAAAATATTTTATTGTTTTAAAAAAATGTGTTGCTAGAAAAAGATCTATTTGAAAGCCGTGGCCATCTCATTCATGAGTGTAAGGAATATGTTCAGTGTGTTCAGTACCATAATGTAAACAAATAATGTAATGAAGTGTTCTTTTCCAGGCAGAATTAAATAATGCTCTGTGGAAAGGTGTATCTCCAAAGTTGAAATAAATCAGGAAGTGACTGTATTGGAGTTTTGTTATTGATAAGCAAATGTAAAGACAGCAAAATACTCAGAAGTCGTCTCTGTTGTTGAAAATGCTGAAAATATGTGTAAATGGAAAGATAAATGCAGTTCTGGAAAATTATTGAAAAACTGCAGTCATAAACAGTGTAAATGCATTGTAGATCATTGGCAGCTCTATAGTGCTGGTTTTTACAAAAATAAAAGTTTCTAAATCAAACTAATTTAGACAGATTTTCTGTCTTAAAAATTATTGTATGCTCAGGATTTGCATACTTACTCAGAGGAGGATTGTTGCTTCCTTAAAAACAAAAAGGGAAAAGAGGAAAAATGGCAAAAGCTCTGATTCTCCCCTCTTTTTCCATTTTAAAATTTTCTGTAATCAAATACTGTGATACTTAGTGAGATTTTGATGCAGAAAATTGCAACAACTTAAGCCAAGCTGCTTAGCTTTCTGTGGGAAAAGGAGCCTATTTCCTCTTTAATCCTAACCCATAAGGTCACTCCTCTGTTGTTCCTCGTCCATCCTGAGGCAGTGCTCCATGGACTCCAGCTGCTCTCTCATTAAAGGGCGACTCCCTCTACTTGACTTCCTGGACTGCTTTTCCCTAGGAGTCTGAACTCTGTGTTGCATAGCTCCAGTCCTGCCTCTGTGATCCTGACAACATCCTGGGCCTACAGCTGCACACAGACACCCAACTCACCACGTTTATCCCCCACACTGCATGCAGTAATACACAGGCTTGTCATCCCAGCATGCTGAGGTCCTGGAAAGGATTTGTGAGACTTTTCTCACACTGGTGCTTTTGTAGGAACCTTCTTGCCCACCTGCACCTGCTGTTTTGTTTTCTTTGTGATTGATGCCTTCCCACCTTACCATGCTCTTTCCTTAGCAGTCTCCTTCATCGCTTCCTCCGGACTGTGGGTCACCCTCTCCATCCTGTGTAATTCCTAGTTTAAAGCTCTCCTAATGAGGGCAGCCGTCTTACTGGCAAAAACACTTTCACCCTGCTTAGGGGTTTCCTATCTTTTAAGCAGATGGTGGTCTGCAAAAATTCCCATGGGTGTAGAATCCAGACCCCTCTGGCCAACATTGGTTCTGCAGCTACTTGCAGCTTGTATTGTCAGTGCTCTCCTTGCACCTTTTCCCTTCTGCAGTGGTTTGCATTAATTTGGTTTTTCTTGGTAAGAAAGGAAAGGAACTAGTTATGGAATTAATTCTCTGTAGGGACCTTGGCAGCTTCCTTTAGACTTGAGACAAAAACCAGTCAGTGTCTGATTTTTGATATTGGCACATTGCTACGCCAGTGAAGAAGTTTATGCGCCTTTGTGAGCACACATGTAAAGAAGAGCAAACTCCGGAGAGTTCTCTTCCTTTCTTTCTTCTGCCTGAGTAACGAAGCCAGCCAAGGGGGTTGTGGGGGGCCAGGCTGAGCCGGCTCCATTCCAGCAGAGCCCCCCCTGCTCCGATGCAGTGCGGTGAGGTGGGCCCGTGGCTCAGCTGGAATGCTGCTGCTGCTGCTGAGTCTCACCAGAAACTACCGGGGAGGGGGAGTGGGAGCCATCAACCCGCAGGTGCTCCCCTGTGTTCTAGCCTGGTGCTGAGATCCTAGTCTCCCCACACAGCGGCTGCCGAGGGACTTTACACCATAAACAGCTCCCAGCGGCGTCCTGGCAGGTCCATCTGCATGACCATTTGAAGACCCTGGGCAAGATATTAAGTCTTTCGCTACACAGATAAGACTTGTAGACCTTCCATCCTCTCTCTTGAGTGAAAGAAAAAGACAGAGAGGAATACATGCATAAAGACAGCTTGGAGACATCAAGGTCAGATAAGAAGGAAGAGTTAGGTCCCTAACGGGGGGGACAAGATGTCTTGGACTGAAATTCTCTTGTAAGCTGTGGAGAAGATAAGATTGATAAATCAGACTCTCTGGTTTCCCTGTAAATTGTGGAATGTTATGGGGTTGTGGAGTGTTCACATTGTAGGCATGAGCAAAGGCATTCATGCTGAAGTAAGCAGATGTTGAAGTAGCTGTGATGCCATGAGAAGTTTGAACAGAGAGAGAGAGAGGGAGAGAGAGAGACAGAGAAGTGTAATGCCCCTTGCCCCCAAGGAAGAAGAAGAAGAGTTAGATAAAGAGAGTCTTTGCTTGAACTGCTCTGTCCTTAATATGTGCCCCATAAGTTGACATGGCCTAAAAAATGAGAGGGGTTTCACAGTTGTGGATTTCCCGGGTGGCTGCCATTCATGGAAATTGAAGCCACGAGAGAAGTGCCTCTTGTGGAGAAGTCTCCATAAACTGAATAGAGTCTTCTCCCTAAGTGAATTGGAGAAAGAGAAACAAATCCGTCAGTTTACCATCTCTAAAACAGTCTATGTTGTCAGTGTGAAAGAAAAGAGGGTGTGGGGGGAGGAGAAGTGTTCTGAAGATATATTCTGCTTCTTATTATTTTTGCTTTTAGTTTCTGTTAATAAAGTTCTTCTTTATACTCTCCAAAGTTTGAGCCTTCTTTGGCCTTCCTCCTAATCCTATCTCACAGCGGAAATGTATAAATAATTCTAGTGGGTGCAGTGGCGATTTAGCCAGCGCTAAACCCATCATACCTTCACCTTCCATTAAGGAGGACACAGCCTGGTCCCTCAAACTTTTCATGTCTGCCTCCAGAGCTCTGTAGTCACTTTTGGTACTGTCCACATTTCGCCTGGCTGTGTCATTGGTGGCCACTTACTTATGACATTGCCTCTCCTGCTTTTCCCTGTACTTATGTTCCTTATGTCCAGAAATTTGGATGGGTTTGCTTTTTGCAGTCCCTGAACTAAAAGAGACAATTATGGGAGTTCCTGGTATGCATTTTAGTCCTCATTTTCTGTGGATTGTTAGCCATAGTTTTATTTATGTGCGAAGACTTTCTTCCTTCTTGTTACTCACGTAGATACTCAGCTTGTCCTTCAGTTTTTCATTTTGTTTGTCTGTTTACACAGTTCTAACGTATTTAAGGTTTCTCACTGTGTTTCTGTTGAAGGGATGTAACTATATATTGTGACATCAGATGTGTCAATGGCTCCTTTTGAAACTAAATTAAATTAATTGTCAAAAGTTTGGCTTGTGTAATACTGTGTCATTGGACATGGGATGTGAATGGGATGGCATTCACTGTGTGCTGAAGTGAAAGGCCACCTTTCAATACCAGGAGCTATAAATCTAGAAATTTAGTTTGTCTGTTGTGAGCTAAGCCTTTATAATGATCTCTGTTGCCACTTTTATGAACACTTCATCATCACTTTGGAAAGGCTGAAGGTCTAGCTCGAAGGAGTTATAAGAGGGTAAAAACTTGAGCTCATGGGCATAATTATTTCTTTTAAATCCAAAATATGTGTGAAAATTTTCTCTATTTGCAATATTTATTTCCTTAAAGTCAGCTTCCCTGAGACATTTGCACTGTACATTAATGCTTATTTAAAGAAGGTGAACATTATGAGCTGAAATTTTTCTCAGGTTATGGTCCCATGCAGTATTTTTCCTTCCATTCTAGGTGATTATTAAACCACAGGAGTCTAATGATTGCAAGAACTTCAGATTAGCAAATCTGCCTTTTAATTGAAAATAGACTAAAACATTATTTTCCTGGATGGCTGTGTTGTACTGTGTGCAGTAAAATCTTAGATGAGTTTCTATCAGAAATTGAAATACTTGACTCCAGAATGATTGAAAAGGGATGCCAGCCTTTTCTTTGTAAATGCGAAACATTCATAATTGAATTTTGCAAGCTTCACAGTACAGTTTATGGTGTGACATATTGTATACACAGTCAGTTTCTATTAACATTAAACAGTTTTGTCAACAGCTGATAGCAGTAGAATTATAATTAGATCTATTTATTAAATTTATTATAGAGATAAAGAAAATTGGGTGTTTTCCTCGGTGCTAATTGACATGTAGAACAACTGTGTATGCTGCCTCACTGCATTTTGCTACTTTAAAAAATAAAATATAAAATGAAAATAATACTGCAACTGTGTTCCCTGAATTAAATATAGATCCAAGGCTCTATTTTAAAGTTGAGTGACTATGATAATTTGATTTATGTCACAATTAGTTGAGGTTTTCTGCTGAGGAATAATGTATAGCAAATGTATTTAGTCCTTAAAACGGGTGGTAAAATCAGATAGTTTGGAGGTTAATAAGGTTTCTGAAAGATATATAGTATTACAAAATGGCTAGTTATCTGGATTTGATAATATTAGTGTAAATTTTCAGTTTGGTTTAACTGTTGAAGGTGGTTTGTTGCAGTTCACAGGTCACAATCCTGTATTGATGGTACATGGCCTGATTTCACATATGCTGATATTCCTAAACCGAAAACTGATAAGGAATGTATTTTAAACACATGGATAGACAACTTGTTGCTCTTAAATGATGAGAGATGGAGATAATTTTAGATTATTTCATCTAGGGCATGCTTGAGTAGGAATAGCCAAACACGAGAATAACCCAAGAAATAATGCAGCATTTTTGCCTCTGCTACTCCCTTGCCTGACTCTTCTGGCTTCCCTGGACAGGATGTCTCACAATGGACTGGCAAGCAAAACATTTCAGCCTTGTCTTCCAACATCTTTGTCCTCTCCTTTTTCATCCAGTCTTCATCCTATATGTGACCTGTACATGACCCCTTCCCTTCCCTTCCCTTCCCTTCCCTTCCCTTCCCTTCCC
>JAODKT010001809.1:0-20096 GCA_027576195.1 Cossypha heuglini | reverse complement strand
TGGTCATTATAGGTGATATAGATTCTCTTTCTCTTAGATGTGGCATTGCTATAGTTGATGTTTAGCTGTCTTTTCATCACGCTCCATGAAGTATTTTTTGGAACGTTTTCACACATGATATTCTCAGAAAATACATGATTTAATGTCTTCTCTTGTCTGTTTATTGCTCAGAACAAGTACACTTAAAAAATCCTATCACACCACTCTTTTTTATAGAACAAACATAACTTGAGATCTTATCCAGGAAAAATGTATTTATACTTTTTTCTCTGCATATTTGGCTAGCCAAAATTCATCAGTGTTTTATGAGTGGCCACCATGCTTCAGATCCTGGCAAGCTAGCAGATTTATCAGACATGTAAATGAAATAGGAGATAATTATGAAGGTACATTATGAATGAAAACTAAAAGTTAAGGAGAACAGAAAGGTGTTCTGAGTGTGTGTCACTGGGTGGTATTAAAAGTAGTGCCACAGTATCACCTCTTCCTCTAACATTCCCTTTCCATTTGGTTTTTCCCACTCTTGGAAGCGGGTAAAGACAAGGCTGGGTGGCTTGTACTTTGTCACAGCAACTTCTTGGTTAATTTTCTCTCCTCTTGTAAATATATGCTTATTTGTGATTTATGCCTATTTTTGTCTGAATGACGAATTATATATATAAAAAAAAGTTAACATGGAAAACTAGTGTTGAAAGGAAATGCACACATTTCTGTAAATCGCTTTGCCTTATGCCAGAATATGTTTTGTCATGATCATGAAAATCTTCACTGTAGGTTATAACAAGCATGGCAAGTCCTGTGTGTAGAAGAGCATCATCACTGAGCTCTATAATTCTTTTCCTTGTGATCTCTTCAGTTTTTCGTTTGGCTGTGCTGTGTGTAGGTGTACTGAAATCAACAGAAGGAGCATGGTCTTAAGAGACTCTAGCCAGCCTAAGCCTGTAGAGGAATGGCCTCAGGTGATGCATTGTTTCCTTGAATGATAAATTGTCTTGTTTTCCCTTTTTAGCCAGTTCCCACAAGAGTTTGTAGAAACAGCAAATTTAAAATCTGAAGCATCTTCAATGCCATCTATGCCTTCAGTGCCATGTTATACACTAGAGTTTTTTTTCTCTCTAGAAAAGGGATCTTGGATGAGTATAGCGAGATCACCAGCCTTGTAACAGAAGAGATTGTGAATGTTCATAAAGAGATCCAGACCTCGGTGGAACAGATAGACCCTAACTCTGAGTATAACGACTTCATAGATACTCACAGGTGAGCATTTTGATCTCATGTTTCTTCTTGAGAAAACCCTGCATTAAACTGCAACTGCCTAAATGTTTGGAGAAATTTGCTTCTGTTTAGTTCCTTTTGTTGCTTGTAAAGACTTGTAAAACTTCATCCTAATTTGAAAATTGTACTACTTTGCACATACAGAAAGCTGGCTGAACAGTCTGTTTGGCTGGCTCAAGAAAACCAAATTTCCAGTTACATGAGAAGAGCCATAACTTTGGTACTGGCAGCAGACTACACATTACAGTCTAGGCTCAACGTGAGCCAATTTACTGTTTATTTGGATGCAATTTGCATTCTGGGCTAAACTTGTTTTAAAGTCAAATCTAGGTACCTTTGTACTCCGCAGTTATTGCAGGCTTCAGAGCATGCAGATAATGCAAGAAAGTTCTTACTTAGGAAGTGTATTTCCCATTTATGGAACTATTACTCTGAGTTAGTGTGTGAGGAAATATCTCTAAGACTCCTTGCATTATCTTTTGTTGCTACATGTGAATAGATGGTCGTCACATGCAAGTTTGTGACGAAAGCAGATAAGAGTCACCCATTCACAGTGGTAGCCTTTGAGAACCTTGATTGTTCTGTGAACTTGATTGAAAGGATTGTAGTGCATTTTATTATCTTGTGAGATTTTTAGAATTATGGTTTTTTTCACTGGAAAAAGAGTATGTATCCAATTGCTATCGATCCTTTTATTTCTTATATAACTTTAACTATAATCTAGGTAATAAAATACTTCAAAACTTGTCAAGAAATCAAACAAATTTGCTTTATGATCTACTTGAAGATACATGTTGATTTTGAAATTAAAACAATTATTTACTAAATTAGGTCATCAGAAGTTATTGAACAAGAAATAGAGTTTGATACATCTTTACTAGAAGAAAATGAAAACCTTCAAGCTAATGAGATAATGTGGAATAATTTAACAGCAGAAAGTTTGCAAGTCATGTAAGTCTCTTTACAGATCTTTCATCCTGTGGAAATGCTAATCTGTATATCTCCATTTTTAAGATCAAATTTCTAATTGTAGTATTTTCAGGCTACTGTTTCCCATGCTGGTTGTACTGTTTTTTTGCCCCAAATCCTTCTCCTTAGTCTCCTCAAAAACTTACCGTTATTTTTAATGTATGTTATTCTCTGTGCTAGTTAATAAAATGCCCCAAATCTACCATGAGTCCTCCTTGGGAATGTGCTGGTTAATTTTCCCAAAAGTGCTTCCACATTACTACCCTAGGAAAAACAGCAAAATATTTTGATGAAACTGCTGGGTAGAGTTATGTGGTCAGTGATTTAAAGCACGGAGTGGAAAATTTTCATGAATAAATTAATTTATTTTGTTTTTAAAGTATATGCTTTTGTTTTCTAAAGGAGATTGTTATTCATTATTGTAACCTTCAGAATGCATTAACTTAGTAATACAGATGTAGCTGTTGTATAACATTTCACCAGCTTCTTGCTATTCAGGGTGATGAACTACCTCTCTATGTGTTTTGTTAATATATTGCCTAATTAAATATTTTCATTACGTTTACCAAGTTCGCCTTTAATCCTTTGTTATGAGTAATGAATAGACTGCTGAGATTATTATGTTTGTATATTATCAACCTCAATTTTTGACATATACTGGTCTTGTGTGGTCAGTTGTGAGATTGCAACTGTTAATCATGCATTAAAAATAAGAAATTCAGAATTTCATTTGTTGATGATGTTTTTGCTGTGTCTATTGTATTTCAGTTCATGTTTGACTTATTTGAAGTGTTTTCCCCTTAGAAAGTATAACTAATGCAAATAAGACATCAGTGATATATTGCGGGAATTTTTACATTTGGTTTTCTCCTTTTTTTAAATTTCAATTGCTTAATCAGACTATGATCCTTATTTGTTATAGGTTTCTCTGAAAACCAAAATCAGAGTGAAGTATTTCAAATGTAAACATATTCCAGTGTCTTCTGCAGGTTACTCTAATTCCCTGTGTTTTCTCAACATGACAGAAATTCTGGATTTAATTAATTTCTTTTTAAGGCTTTTAATCACCGTCTCTTTTCTTTTTCTATATAATTTGATTACTTTTTGTAAATCTATTCCATTGATAAGTATTGAATTTTTTTCTAATATGAAGTATCTGCCTCCTTAGTCCTTTAACTTCATAGTTAAGCCCCCCCCCAATTCCTTTAAACATTTCTCTTTGTAATATATTCTATATCATTACTATATTGAGATTATTCCTGCCTAAACTCTGTAGATGTTATACATCTTAATGTGCTTCAGCACAGTAACAAAAAAAAATATATAGCCTCTCTTTTTAATAGAATATTAAAACTTTTTCAAGATTCTGCCTTCCATAGCTTAAAAAGAAAAATTCTTGTTTGGCTTACCTTTTGTATCCAACTTTTTCAAATAGACAGGACCATATAAAAATAAAAGAGGTGAAATGTTGCTTTTCTGATAAACATTTCTGATGAAATATTCAATTGTGTTATAAATGTATATCTATATATTTACCTACTTAGATACATTTTCAGTGCAATTTTCATTGTGTTCTTTTGCAAAGCTTACATTCATCCACTTGAAATGGTTTTGCAAATTTGAGTGAGAAATTTCATGGTGTGTCATTATTTCTGGGATCAGATAGCTCTTCTAAGTGTTGTTGTCTTTAAGGTGTTCACTTTCTGGTATAGATTTAGGATGCTGAGAGAAACATTAAACCATTTTAGGTGAGACCAAAGACAGACACTCAACTTTCTTCATTCCCATGTTAGACAACAGGGAAGAGTCTTGCGAGGAGAACAAAACCAGGCTGATCCTCAGCCTCCCATAGTTTTCACCTTTGAAGTATTTTGAGATAAATGTCTTTAATGGCTGTGGATGTAGTTTATTAAGTCCTTGGAAGTACTTTTCTTCTGTGATATTTTTCGGTCAGGTTCAGTGTGAAAATTATCTGTTGTCCATAGAATTTTTGGTCAAGGAATTCCTATTAACTTCCTATTTTGTGAACCTGCTGTCTTTTTTTTCATTTTATGGTTCTTAGGCTTTTGTTTTGGAAGAGAAGAGGAACACTTTATTCATTTCTGCCTATGATAATGTAAATTTCTGTTCAATTTCTGCTTTGTGATCTCTTTTTCAGAGTGATCTTGTAGCTTTAGTCTGTCCTTTCACAAAGCTTACTCATCCTTTATCCATCTGGTTGTCTTTATTTGAATGTTTTCAAGGTTATCATATTGGTTTTGAGATTAATGACTAGTATTTCACAGGTAATCCAGATTGCGGATTACAGTTTAGAGGGATGCCTTTCAAATTTTCCTGTGTTCGTACTCTGCTTTGGCTTTAACAAATCCTAGAGAAGCATTCAATTTGATTTTCTGTCCAGAGCAGCTCCTCAAGCCTCAAGTTTTCAGGGAATCATGTACTGTATCTCCAGGATTTCATTTCTGAGTGATAATGGTAATTTTGGAACCATGCTCATTCTCTACATAAATAAAACTTCGGATTATTTTTTCCCCACTGAGTAAATACAGCTTTGGATTATATTTTCCCCACTATATATTTGCCTATTTCTCTATGTATTGAAATCACAGCCCAGGTATAGAGTGTCATAAGGTCCAGAATAATCCTTTTTTATTCTTCATATTCAGAGTCTTCCTCCTACCTCAGATAACATTATATGATCAGCATTCTCTGTCACTTTTGAAACTGTCCATTTATTTGGATTGTTATGAACATATTAGGCAATGCAGATTATTTATGAAGCTCCACTGTCCCCTGGGACTGTAAAAACTGTTTATTATTATCATGATTATCCTTGCAGGTGAGAACCCTTCATTTTTTGTTACAGTTCTCAGTAACTGTCTTTACTCATAGATCTTATTTACTGTGTTTTAGATGTGTTGTTATAATCTTGCCTTAAAGCCACTGCAGCCAAAAAGAAAACCCCACAGGTATTTCTGTCAACAGTGTATGACTAGAAATTTGCAAGTAAGAGAAGTGTGCTACATCATTTATCCATAGTTGATGACTTTTAAAAAGTCATCTCTGTACATGATGAAACAATAGAAATTTGACTTTCTATCTTCAGTGTTAAAACTGTGGTCGTGGAGCTTTAAAATGCTGCATTATGTTTCTGCAGAGGAGAACTAACTTCAGTATCCACCAAATAAAATAAGTGCACATGGTGGATTTATTTCTCTAACATTTAAAACATTCGAAGACATACTGATTTATAGTCAATAATGTTTGGTTGAATCAGCTGTTTTATTGAGTATGCAATGAAAAAATGACAGCTTTCTGTACGTAACTGTTTAACAGCTTTAATGTATATGTTAAGGGAGTATGATGAGAAAACTGTTTTTTACATTTTAAGGTAAACTTCTATTTATGAATAAAATTTTGACAAAGGGTGGTACTTAATAGTCAGTGTTGACTAGCTAACCTTTCTAAGAAATGAGTTATGGTGTCTCCTGATAAATATTCATAGATGTCACTGAATAATGCTGAGAAATTCTGAGAAGTGTCGCAGAATAAAAGTTTATGCTTTGAAGAGACTTGCATTAGAAGCTGAGAGGAGCAAATAGAATAAGCTGAAGGTTGATCAATGAGCATAGTAATATCCAATTCTTCTGAAATATAAGTTCTCTAAGATCAAGCATTTATTTTAATTGATAGTTGCATCAGAACAGAGCTTATAACTAAAGACATACGAAAGGAAGTTTTTGAGGTAGGGGTGTTGCATGATTTTTAAAGTGTTATAGTGATTAAGTGTTAAGTCATAGAAACCCTTTTGTAAACTGAAGGCAAATACGACACGACAAGAAAATTCCTTTGGCAAGCTACAGCCAAGATGACACAAGACAGATGCAGAATTGTCAGCTGTAGTGAGTTTGAATGAAAGGTATTGTTTAATCAAAGAATAGATGTTGAGTGCAAGGAGGCAAGGGATTTTGGTGTGCATGGTAACTTTTTTTTCTTTTCTCCAAGATAAAAAAAAATGTCCTGAACTATCTCAGAAGTTTCAGGAAGAACTTAATGTTTTAATCTGGTAATGCAGTATAAAGTATAAAATCTAATATTTTTGAAGTGGTGAAATGATGAAGATGTCATATTTGCATGTATATACTCATTCCTACTAGTGATGAAGTCTTACCAATTTGGTTTTAATTTCATGGCTATTGATGCTTGATCATTAGATAAAACATCAGCTTCCTGTAAATCGGTTGTTAAGCAAATACAGTGTAGGTTAAAATTTTGTTTAGAAAGCTGATAAAAAAGCAGTTAGTATTTTTAAGTTACTTTCTTTAGCAAGGTATTAAAATAAAAAAGTTAGTTGGTATTAAGTTGGAAACCCAGTATAAGAAAACATAGAGAAGTTCAGCATAGAGATTTTGACAGCCTATAACTAATAAAGATGTATATGAAAAGCAGAGCTGTGAGGATGTTACTTTGAGGGAAATGTTTTAAATACTTATCGCAAAATAAACACATGTGGAAGGTTTGTCTTCTGGAAAATAAATTTTGGTCATTCACTCTGTGACTTTAGTAATTTTAGTCTCCTAGAATAAAATGCATGACTAAGTACAGATTGTATATAATCAACAGAGTATAAAATATATTGGGAGGAGAGGACTGATTCAGTGTTTAGAATCAAATAATTCCGTTTGGTATATACGCACATCTGGAACATTCCTCCTAGATATTTAGAAGGTTAGGTGTGCCACTCCCTGGTCTGGAATGGTTTTGAGTTGTAGATCTTTGCAGTGGTAATTACTACATATATTTAACTTGTGTTCCACTCTTTACTTCAGTAATTCTATTGAAATTTGGCTTGAAAATGCGGGGGAATAAAGTAAGATGAAGATGTGTAGATAAAGACAAAGAGGAAACAAGATGTTAATGCTTATTTATTTATAAGAGATTGTTTTGACTTAACGATTTCTTGATGGATACACATTTTAGAAGTAGTCATTATGTAAGCCATTTACGTGCATTGTTCTGAATGCAAATGTTGTAGATTCATGGATATTTTTTAATTTGTTATTGGAATATTTACCAGGATAATTATGAAGTGTCAGTAATGGTTTTAAAGTGTAATACTCCTTCTCTTTTAGTATTGAGTGGTTTGTACAGTTTATCTTTACTTTGAATTAACCAGTGAATTTACTTTGAATTTACCAGAGATTGTAACCTAAAAAGGATAATTTTGAAGAAAGATACAATCACTATTACACAGTCACTAGAAATACAACGCAACTACTGATTCTGTGTATTTATTTAAAACATGCTTTATGAGTTGGAAGGCTTTTGTCTTTCTTAAAGCATCTCATAAATTAGGAAGGCATTAATTCAGGGTACTCATCACATATTCTGGAAAAAATATTTTCTTGGTAGGAGAACCTGTAGACAGGAGATCATTCTGTAACCTTGTATATATACAGAGGTTCATATAGAATCTCTCATAATCCAGATTAACAATGTAAAGATCTGGCCACATGAAAAAAGAAAAAAGCTATCACCAAGCACTGAGTAACATAATCTAAAAAATAATGTTCTTTTACATCTTCAGGAAAAAGATTACAATGTTCCAGATATATACAATTTATGCATTCACAGTTTGCGTTTCTGAAATCTGTTTTACAGGTTAAAAACAGTAATAGAAGAACTGATGCAGACACAGCAAACCCTCTTGAGCAAAGAGGAACTTGTTTTGGAACTAGAGAAAAAAATAGAAGAGTCATCTAAGACATGTGAAAAGAAGTCTGAGTAAGTTGAAATTAAATTTCAAAATACAATAATTTGAGGGGGAAAAATGTCTATAATGCAATTCCTAAAACACAAGTGAAAGGTAACCTTCACTAATCTTCTGCTTTTGTGTTTAGCAATTACTGTGAAAAACAGCAACAAGTTAGTTTCTTGTCTCTGTAATAACCCTTGCTCACTGCAGACCCCAACTCACTGAAGAATTGAGCAGCTTCATAAGTTTGATGTAATTGTCGTAGTTTGGCATGGCTCAAGAGCTGGACCTTCCATTAATTCAATTCAACTTGATCAAAGAAGATGAGTGAGTTCAGTTGCCTGTCTGTTTGACAGAATTCCTTGTGTGGGTGTAATTCTGTGAAAGGCTTTCAGAGTCATGTGCAAGACTCTTTCTTATGCAGTAATATGTTTGCAGCTTGTCAGGTTAAGTTCATTCTTCCTTGTAGTTCCTTTACAAAAGTGTAAATGTAAAGAATGTAAATCTCATACCCTGTAGTCCTGCACAGTAAATCCCAAAGGTAGTGATTAATGAGTGTGTTACTGTGCCATAAATAAAACCTTATTATAAAGAATCATTCTTGGGCAACATCTTTAAGTTTTTCTTCTACCTGTGGTTAGAAAAAATATTCACATACTCTTCTAAACTGACATCAGCACAACAGATAAAGAAACCTTTTGTCTGTAGTGATATTTTTCTGATTCGTGTTGCAATCAATATTAATCTTACTAATTTGGTAATAAATACTCATTTATAGTACTGGTAGTGAATTGCAGTGCAAGTCCTTCAGGTAATCCGTTTTACACTGAAGAAGTCTTGATGCTCTTTGTTGGCTGAGCCTTGTCTCATGAAACATTGTATAGTGTTTAATTCACATCCAAAACTTTATTTATGTATCTGCTAGCAATTTTTCGATTAGATATTTCGTGTTCTTTCTTTGGTGAAATTCACACATGCCCAGAGTGCATTTTCCAGTTTTTGGTTCTTGACCTGTCTTCTTTGCTGTATGCTACTTAAAGGATAAACTATATTTTAACTAGTTGAGTTTGATGGGGTGTTGTTTGGTTTTTTTCCCCCTCAGTATTTGTTACTAGTTATCACTCCCTGAAAATAATTTAGACCATCGCTGTATTTCTTACTGTGTGAAGGCATCTTTGACTGATCCTTTAGAGATGTTTGTGGCTTTGAGGAGATGATTTCAGTTCAAATTGCAGCAGTATCTGTTTGTCTTATTAAAAGGCAGGGAATCTGGCTTAGATATCTAGTTGTATAGTGAAGGCTTCCCTGAAGCCGTCCTTGTTCTAGTTTGCATTGATCATGCCTGCCTCCAATAAACTCCCTTTTCACCTTTTGGCTGCAATGCAGAGTGATCAGGATGTTTCAGCATGTAATTAATGCCCCCAGAATATGTTGTCCAGCTGTTGCATTGGGTTCAAACTCGACTACATAAGGTCATAACTTATGGCAATGTCTTGGTGCTACTAATATCCCTTTCCATCTTCAAATGATGATATTACCTTCAACACAGAAAACTTTCTAATTGTATTTTATTTATATATGTATATGTTCAAGCATACCATCTGTCCTTCCAACATGATAGCAGGTTGAATATTCGGGTTTTGATTTAGTTCACCCTTTTACTACTTTCTCATATGTTGCCCTGAGCTGCAGGAATCCTTCACACAAGATCTCTCTGAAGTTGCTAGTAGCTATTACTAGCAACAGGGACTTTAAAGTTAGCACTCATGCAGGCCACAGGCAAATACTTCTATAGATTCTAATTCCTAGTGCATGACTGGAGTGGCAAGCACTGAAAGTTGGATTTGGGAAACGAATCAGATTGTAATCCATTTTGCCACAGTTCAGAAAGAGGCCAGTTTGTGAGTGATTTTTCGCTAGCAGAGTATGTCTTGTTATTGCTGTGTCCTGATGGGTTGAAACCATTCTGTATTTGGGGATGTCACTCCAGCCAGTGTGCATTCACCAAGGCCTTGCTGATGGTTGAAGCCTGTTATTTTCACATGGTGATGTCCTTTTTTTCTCATAAAGGAGACCAGGTGAAAACACATTATCTTCAAGATAACTTCAGGATAATTGTTCATTTGCTTCTCTGATGCTTTAAAATATGTGCAAGCTCAAGCCAAATCTCAGTTTCAGATTTGAGAATTGTGTTTGCATACCTCACATCTACGCTTTTTGAATGGACAATCATTTTGCTGATGGTGCAGTTTTGCTCATTAGTGACTTGATATAATGCTCATCTCTATGGATATGATTTGTATCTTTTCCTGCCAAAGAGGATTTTATGACAGGTGGTTCCCCTGTTACTGTGAAACCCATTTGAATAATCATTGGCTGCGCATCAGTTCTTGAAGGATCAATCCCTGTATGAACAACTTTTGCCTTTCCTTTTTTCTTCAAGGGTAGGGTTTGCAGGAGGGCTTGTCTTCAAGGGATTATGAAGATACAGAGCAACACCATACTGTGATTTTTCTTTGTATTGTCCTCATTCTTCATAGTTCTGGTCCATTTAACTCCTTCATCTGTTCTTTAGACTGAGAGCTCTGCATCTCCTGTGGACCACATGTCATTGGGCTCTGGTTGAGTGCTTTTAAGGGTGTCTGTATTATTCTATGGGTGATTCTGTCTCTTAGGCAACATCTGTCAGTCTTTGGTTTTGGCAGTTTTTTTGGATAATAGTCATCTGTGTGCCTGCAGATGCTCTAAGTGCCTGTCCTTCAGTATGATTTAATCACGACTGTCTCAAGTATTTATGAGTACAAGAGGTATTCAGAGAAAAACTATAAAAATAAGCAGAAGATGAAAAGTTACTTTTAGCTCCTCATAAAGATAAATTTATGTAGCGTCATAAGACAGTTATAACACAGTCCAGAAATACCTATCGTGCGGAGGAAAAAACAGGTATCTGTTATGTGATGCTATATTAATTTATACTGTTTGTAAGGTGAGTTTACTATTGCAAATTATTACTGCAAATTCACTACGCTGATTGGAATGAATTTCTCATCACTTGAAATCATTATGTAAAATTTACTTATTCTGTAAGGGAGGGGGAACCCCAGTGTTTATAAATTCAGTCAAAAGTGGATGAAAACAGGAATTTCAGCTATATTTATTAAACGTGATTTTTGTGATAGAAAGAATGGGTGTTTTTGTGATAGAGAGAAGACAAGGAGTGTTTGCTTGCATTGTCTTGTTGTTTTGAAAATTTCTTCACCTTTGAATAAATGATTATGTTGAGGAATTGTCATGCTCTTTGCCCCCCAGCTTTCATGAAGCAAATAAAGTATTTTGAAACATATACATTTTTAAATTGTTATTTTTCCTTGCAGTATTGTACTCTTGCTGAGTCAAAAACAAGCACTTGAAGAACTTAAGCAAACAGTCCAGCAATTAAGATGTTCTGAGGCAAAATTTGCAGCCCAGAAAGAACTACTGGAACAAAAGGTTCAAGAGAATGATGGGAAAGAGCCACCACCTGTAGTGAATTATGAAGAAGATACAAGATCAGTGACTTCTATGGTAAGTTTTAAATCTGTTTTACTGAATTGCGTAGTCCTGCCATTGTACTTCAGACCTGGGATCAGAGTATCAAGATACTCACTGAGGTGATTTAAAGTTAATGGACTTCACTTTGCATTTCTGGAGACTTGTTTGGACAAGCAGTTCAGTTGCATGTTTTTTTTTTTTTTTAAGTGGCAGTAACTCATAACAATCTATATCTAGGGACTTGGATTTGTCTTCTCTACACTTGATAATTAGATTTTCATTACACTATTTTATGAAGAAAAGTCTTAACCCTTACATGGATTTAGTAAATGTGGCTGAGTAGCTGTTGGTGATTTCCTTTGCTGTGTTGAGGAAATAAATTTACAGTTGTAGATAGAAAATTAACAGCAAAAGCTCTTGGAATTACTGCCATGTGTATGTATAATATGTAACTGAGAAATCAATTTTATGTACTGTAATTACTCTTTTCTCAAACCAAAATGAACATTAGTTTCTTTGCAACTTATTTTTAAATGTTTACATGCTCTTATTAATTAAAAGGATTTTTTTTTGTCTGATGAGACCTCGTATAGTTAAAATAGTACCTTACTTTGCTAATATCTTGTGTGACTTCCTTTTCTCAGTTGTATGCAGCTATGTGTGGAGTTTCTAGGCCACATAAAAAAGCAAACAAGCAGTACCTATTTACTGAAGGGACAAACAGTAGTGTTTGCCTTTGTGGATTAGTTTTGACATTAGGAGATATTTGTGGCTTTTTATCTTTGAGGTTTAGCCTGACATTCTTTTTGGCCCATGGGGCAGTATCTCTCTGAAATGGTAATTAAATGGTTGTTTCTGAGAGGAAAGCTTTTTTCTTCCTCTGTCTTTCAGGGAAACATTTGATTCCCATTCTACAATTATACTTGATTGTCAGCATTTTCTTGCTTCCACTGCTGTTTAATACTTACAAGGCACTATGAGGTGGCTGTCATTTACACTGGTACATTATTTTACGAAGCTTGTATGCTTGTCATGACCTGGAAGGTGTTTAAAAAGTACAAAATGATGAAGAAAGAGAAAAAAAGAGTCAGGATAATGATTGCAAATGATTAGGAGGTTTGGAATCATTTTGTGGCAGGCTATCTTGTTAGTTATTTATTACCATATCCTGTAGTAGTGCTAGCGATTAATGTCTGCAGGGGTTAGTTGAGATTATGACTCTAGTCATAAGAATGGTACTCTTCCACTTCAGTTCAAGATTGCTGAAGTCTGCTTTCTGGTGCCTAAACCTCTAACATCTAAACCTCTGTTTCAGTGGGTGGGAGAAAATAATCCTGTGTGCTGAGTGCAGGCCTACACAGGGCCAACAGGACAGGACGCATCCATCACTGTGTCACCTCCAGTGTCACCTGCAAGGAGTGAGGGCTGTGTTACCTCCAGTGCAGCCACTGATGGGCCCGCAGTGCTCCGGGGCAGATGGCACAGGGTGGCTGGTTCTGTGCTCAGGGACTGGCCTCTGCAGGAGGGCAGTGGAAGGGGAAACATACAGTCATAGGATTGTTTGGGTTGGAAGGGACTTCCAGGATTCCCTAGTTCCAACCCCTTTAAACACCTTCCACTAAAGCAGGATGCACCCCTTTACAAAGTCTTGCCACTTTAACCCAATATAAGGTTGCCCAGAAGAGCAATTAGACATGGGCATGATGAGAGGCAGTCTGGTCAGCTTCTCAGGGAGAAGGCAAAACAGGACCAGCAAAATGGTACAAAAGGAGGCAGAAATATTGAACACACTAAATCATGTTGTGTAAGCTGAAATAGAGGATAACGTGGGTTTTTGTTTTATTTTTTTAAACCAGTAAGTAAAATTTACTGTTAAGGTAACTTGAGAAAATAAATCAAGGATGCGTTTATATGCCAGGGATAATGTTAACAATTATTTTTGACATGGATTTTGTACTTCAAGTAACTTTCTCTAGTTTATGTAGTTCCATCTGGCCTATGTTACCTGAGAGTTCAGAGTGCCTTCGTCTTTTATGAAAATAATGCTGATCATTCAAGCTACCTTGCAGAGAAGACCTGTCATGAAGTGTGATGTGTTAAGTTTCATTTGAATAAAAAATTGTGTGGGATTGTCACTTCCTTTGCTTCTTCGAGGCAAAGCTTGCCAGAAGGGCTAAGCTATTCCTGGACATGCCCACTTATTTTGGGGGTGCCAGGTGTGGATATCCTTGTCTTGTACAGGAGACTGAAAGGGACTAAAAACAGAATTAACCAAGAAAGCAGGCAACTTTATTTCCACAGCTAAGTCAAGTTCAGCATTTACATTTACAGGATACAGCATTTACATGTAGTGCATTGGTACTCAGGCTGCCTTGGGATCAGCACATATTGCCCCAGAAGGAAATGATTGTGATCTACTGCAGCCTGTACTGGATTCTGTTCATCCTGCTGCACATGTTGTTATTTACCCTTAGGACCTGCAGGAGCTCCTGCACCTCAGTAAAGAGTTCTACCAGCTTTTGGACTTGACCTGATGGTGTTAGTATTGGCCTTGCTTTCTGAGGAGGGGCTTGAGGTGATGGTTAAATGATCTGATGACCATGATGTTGGATAAGCCCTTACACCTGGGGCTATCTGCTCAGCACTTCGGCAGCACACAGTAGAAGTGCTGAGAGGTAGTGCAGACTCTGGGGCCTTTTTCTCACACAGCCTCTTCCCCAGCTGGTCACTCCAGTGAGCCAGAAGTAGTCAGGCCTCTTGTCTCTGCATGTGAAAGGACCACTGCTGTCACCTTGCAGTGGAGCAGAGAGAATTAAGGTGGTGTTGGGTGGTCACTGTCAGTACTGAGGCTGTCTCCTCTCTCACAGCTTGTGCCAGAGCTGTGTTCCTGGCAGAGCAGCACTCTACTCAGGTGCTGGAACCTCTGCTCTTTTAGACTATGACTGTTTCCGCTTATCATATCACTGTCTGCCAGTGTGAAGAGTCAGCCTCCATCTTTCTTATGGGCTTCCTTTAAGAGCTTCAATGAGATCTTCCTTCCCTTCTCCAGGCTGAACAACTCCTCTCTCAGCCTGTTGTCGTAGGACAGGTGCTCCAGCCCTGTGATCCGTTTAGTGACTTTCCACTGGGTTTGTTCCATCTCTTTCTTGTGTTGAAGGCCCCAGACCTGGGTGCAGTTTTCAAGGTGGGATCTCGCAGGGGCAGAGTAGAGAGAGTGAGTCACCTCCATCATTCTGCTGCTCATGGTGCTTTGGGTGTAGCCTAGGTTGCTGTAGCCCAGGTTGGCCCTTTGGGCTGCAAGAACACAGTGTCAGCTCATGTTTGGCTTTTGTCTACCAGCACCCTCGAGTCCTTCTCTGCAGGGCTGCTCTTGATGGTTCTTCCATCTCCCAGTCTGTGCTCATGTCTGGCATTGCCCTGACCTAGCAGTTTTGATTATATCTCAAGATGAAAAAATAATACTCTGGTGGGTTATTTCTGTAAATAAACATCCTGGTGATCTTTAAAATGGGATTTTTTTTTTTTCTTTTTGTTTAGTAAAACTCCTTAAAAATATAGAACCATTAACAGATGAGAAATGAAATGTTCTTGCTGCCGATTGCTCATCCTGGTGTCCTTCAAGAGGATGACTGTTTCTTCAGCTAAAAATTCATTAAGATTTCTCCACTTTTTCTGGGAGCAGTTCATCTAAATATTACTCTGATACACTTGAATGTGGTTATTTATTCATCTTCAGAAATTAATTGTAAACACTTGTTTTACAATTTTTTTCCCCTAGAATTAGAAAATCATAGCTGGCTTGTGTTGTTGGCATCCATATGAAGCAAATTTTCATGTCCTCAAGTCACAAATAGTTTTTTTGTTTTGTAATTTAAAATTTGGAAGAGGATATGCAAAGCAATTTTGTTTCATATCTCTTAAGTATTTTTATCTATAAATAGAGCCAATTTCATGGTGGAATAGTTTGCAAATTGTTTTGTTTCCCTTCTCTTACATTAGGTAGCTGTATAATAGAATACTAACAAGGAGTGAAATTCTGAAATGCTGTTAGATATGTTTTTATAGACAGTGTAATGTTATGTGAGTGTTTTAACTAAGTTTCCTTGTTCCTTTTTGCCTCTCTTTATTGTAGGAATTTTTGTATTCTGTTAGTGTCTTCAATATGGTTTGCCTTAGTCAATATTTTTTTTGAAATTTTTGCTGTGTATTGGTAGGAATGTACTCATTTTAGGAAAAAAAAGGAAATTCCCAAACTATGCTCTTTTTTTCAACCAGGATATCATAGCACGGAGTGAAATAGAAATGTATTTTTTGTTATTTCTGGACATAGCATTTAACAGTTTTATTATTGTATATGGAAAAACGAAGCAATTTATTGTTACTAGCAGTTATACTTTTCTAGTGACTTGCCCATACAAAACAGAGATAATTATAATGCTGATGGCACTGCAGGTTTAAAGTCTTGGTTTTGACTGCCTTTGAGTTATGCATTTATGCTATCCATTATGTGAGATTATGGGAGATTAGTAGTTCACATTTTCTTCTGTACTTAAAATACAGGGATACTAAAAAAAGCTGTTAGCTAAATAATAACCTGAAAAAGGTTATTCCTTGTAAACGGATATATTTTGACAAAAATGTAGCAGTATCTGAAGTATAATGTCACTTTATGAAATTTAACCAGTAACTGGAAGCTACTGAAGCTTTCTTTTCCATGTTTAGGTGTTTAGTCAGTTGATGTATGGCCTGTCATTTGTCTTAAGGTACATAAGCTACATTTTTGCAGTTAATATGATCAAGAAAGCATGGCAGGAGTCCATGGTAATTAAAACGAAGAAAGTAACAGCAAGAAAATTTTTATATGTCTGATGATCAAATTAGAAATAAAAACATGAATTTTTGAATATTACAGTGCCAGCTAAACATTTACTCAGGTAATTATGGGCAATTACGATGATTTGCATTTCATGGTAAAGCTTTAAACTTTCAGCATCAGTATTGCCTTGGAAATTGTTACAAAATAGGAAGTCTTCAGGAAGTGTTCAAACCAGGCAATAGATTTAGTTAATATAAAATAGTAATTAATTTTGGTTAGCAGTCTGTGGCACTTAATTATGTCTTCTCCTTTTTTCTTATATGGACAAAAAAAATTATGAAGGTATAAACCCATTACTTTTAAGAACATGTGTTTGAAATTATATGCTGTTCTCACTGTAGAAGTGTTTAATGTAGATTTATTTTGCATACTGCAGCATTTTCCTGGAGCTGGTTGATAAAACTGAGACTTGGTGTGCAAACTCTGCAACACTTGAGGGACTTGTCAGCAGGTGGAGCTCAGTACTAGAAGACTAGCTATGACTGAATAAGCCAAAGCAGTTAGCATGAACTCTTGAGAGATTCACAGGGCAGAGGCAAGCTGAAGCACCATGGTACAGCCATTGGACATTGTAATGCCTTGTTGCCAGTAGGCTTAAAACTGTACGCAGCAGAAAATGGTTTTATCTGTTGAAAAAAAAAAAATAACAGAAGTTGGCCTGGTCTGCCTAATGTGAATGTTTTATCTTTCCATCCTTCCTTGCTAGAATCCAAGACTTGGTGCTCTAATTAGTATGATCAACAAACCAGTAGCCAGAATCTTCTTCTGCAGGTTTGGATTTGAAGTGAATGTGTTCAGAACTCTCAACTAAAATAACAATTGACAAATTTAATAAATTTGTGTGTCTTTATTTTTTTACTGTCAGTTACATAGATGTGTAGAAAGAGGTTTTGCAGGAGTTTGCTATTTGATTAAGGATGCTTCATTGCATACATTTTAGTTGTTGGATCACAAGGTCATGGAGCATAATCTGCTCAGAGAACTACCACACTCTTGGGGGCTCCTTTTCCCCTGCTGTCTCAGAATATGCAGGTTCTTTATTTTTAAATAGATGCAAGGAAATGATTGCCTTCTGTGACATGCCATTGCAGCAATAGCAGAAAGTGTAACCGTAGAGATAAATTTTTCTTTTTTCTTACTGATTCAGAAGAATGCACTCATTCTTGTACTCTGTAATGCATCACCAAATATCTCCCTTACCTGTCCTTATAAGTAATTCTCTACTGATTAGAGGATCATGACAGCTGTATAAAACTAAGATTGTATTAGAGCATGGTAGGGGAGACCTTCACTGTAATTCGGTTTATATATTTATAAATCTTGTACACTTCCTCCACGTTATTGTAAGATTTCAACTTTCTTGTCAAAAGACCCAGGGCCAGAGTTAGTTTGTGCAGCATTGATATCTTTATCCTTTCTTTTATTTTAGTCTCTGCTGAGGAAACCCTGCCAGTGCATTCATGCTGTAGAAATTTTGCCTATTCATTCATAAAAGACCTCAAAATGAACAGTTTCGTTTGGTAGTTGTGTGGACAGCTGAAGTTCAGTTTTATTTATGGCCACTGTCCAAGCTTGCTGGCTTGGGCCTGTGTTTCTGGCTTACAGCCAGAATTTGACATGGATCGAAAGTGCCCCAAATGTCAGATGCCTTTAGAAAGTGTGGACAAAATTAATTCTATTCATTTTTCTCTCATAGTGAATATGTTCTAGCTTCTGTTTCTTCTTTTTGTACATTCCAGTTGCCTGATGGACATGTAACAAAGGAATAACAATTCTAAGGGTATATGGCATTAGACAGATAAAACCAGTCATACTTTGTCCCACTGGCATGTCCAGAATATACAGGATGAGAAGTCAGTGGTGCTGTGAAGACTTGCCACTGAACATACCTAGAAACTTCTGCAGTAAAAGACTAGGCTAAGTTCACACACTAAGGCTCAGAATTTAGATATTTCTTAAGGTTAGCATATCAAAAAAAAGTTGAGAAATAATGTTGGGGAAAAGCAAAATTAGAAGTATAAGCAATATTTTTGAGGAATTGAGGGAGGTGGATCATTCACAGAGACAGAGCTCTTAGAATATTTGAAGTGCAGAATTAGTTTACCCTCTCTGTATGAAGGAGAGTTATAAGCACTTGAGAAAAGTACATAGATCTCTCTTGAACTGCCAAAAATATTTCAAGAGCTTTCATTTCTTCCTTGAGGAAGCAGGCTTCACCATAGTAGTGTTGCAGAACTGCATACCCACCGGGGATTTGTTATTACAGTCAGAATCTTCTCTTTGGTTTAGGAAAGCTTCACACAGAAGTTTCCTTTTGAACAGAAATCACTTACTGGTAGCCAGCATATGTTTCTCTGCGTGCTGGGAGAAAAATGGTAATTCTTTGCCAGAATCATCATCATTGTCATCCTGCATCTTTTTCATAGCGATGGGACTGAATCAGTGTGATTGCTAACTTCTCATAGCCTCTAGGCAACGCACAGGATGTAATATGATAGAATTTGGCTGCTTTAAATCACTTCCCTGCTTTGCTCTCTTCCTTTTTAAGTGGCTGATTAAAAATACCATTGTGTTTAGAGGCAATTATTAGGCTTCTAAAACTCCTAAAATCTAAAGTAATTATTGGAATTAGGATTTATGTTTTTAATGTAGTGTCACTGGTAGTTTTTTGCCAAATTGAAGTGTTTGATTTTATGCTTAGCTTCTGCTTTTTCTGCTATGTGGGGACGTTCTCACCTGCTACAGACTTGAGAAAACAGAATGGCAATCCAATTTTCAGACCACTGTTGTTAAGATACAGACCTATTTTTTTGTTCTCCTTTTTATGTTTTGTTTTTTCTCTTGGTAATTTTTTACAGTGAGGTAAGTGAAATAGCATGTTTCAGATACTCCTTTTTTTTTTCCTTTTTTTTCCCCTTTTTTTTCTTTTATCATCAAGCAGTCAGATAGATGCTAAACATTTATGTTCAGTTTGGAATCCAGGTGCCTGAACATCAGCGCTAATGCCCATTTTTAGATTGCTAAAGGTATCACCTGCCTTTGCCATAAAGCTGTGACTCAAGTCTGCTAGTCCCATGTAGTTGTGTTAGGAACCTAGGCTGCAAAGATGTCTGGATAGTAATATTCAAACAGGTGAAGCCCCCTTTCCAACAGACATTGAGGTTCTTTGTTCAAAATAGTGTTTAATGGTAGGGAAGATTAAAGTTCTGTGTGAGATAGTGGTAATTATTGTAACCTTGTAAAAAAATTCCAGGATTACTTATCTCAATTTCTTTTTAGGGAGGTTCAGGAACAGGTAATCAGAAACTTAGTTTTTATTTGGCTATTGTGTTAGGGTAATGCAAGAAATGCAGCGACATTTGTATGAAGATAATAGCAGGTATCCAGGAGTTTCTGAAACTGATGTCCTTATCCTAGAGAAGAAAGAAAACTTGGAGTATTAAAGCCAAGATGCATGGAAATTTTTCATTCTTGGAAAACGATTGAAGGTCTTTATTTTTCGGGCATTGTAGGATTTTGTGGACCAAAAGCATATTTGTTTTTTGGAATTTAATGCAAAATCTTTCTGCAAGTAAAACGATTTTTAAAATCTGGGATTTTTTTGTCAAGTTTCTGAAAATAACAAGAGTTGGTGGTATCTAAAAGTTAAGTATAGATTAGTAAAAGTAGGGGAAGAAAAGAAAAAAGAAA
>JAODKT010001795.1:1017457-1061794 GCA_027576195.1 Cossypha heuglini | reverse complement strand
CCTGGGTGTAACCCGGCCAGCTCCATTGGCATGATAATGGGAAAAATTCTTTAAACTGACACAGTAATAGAAAAACACTCAACCCCCAACAGTGCAGTTGGGTGGCACCAGTTTCTACACGATGAGCACACTCTTGTGAATTGTTTGCCTGCCTCATATGCTTTAGTTTTAGTATTGTTGTCACTGTTCTTATTTCATTGCTGTTTCCAGTAAACTGTTATTTCACTGTGATCTTTACCTTTTTGTGCCTCCAATTCTCGTCTCCATCCCACCACAAGGACAGGGGAAAAGCGAGCCTGTGGCCAGTGGTCTGGGGTGTTTTCAGTGGGAACACTAAATTGGGGAGTACCATTCCTAAACCATGACAGAACTTTGGAAGAAGGGCAGGAAACTCAGGAATAGTACAAAGATGTTGTTAGATCATGGAAAGAGAATTCAATCTGTCCACTGATATGAAAGATAATAAAAAATGCTTTTATAAATGGACTGACAACAAAAGGAGGACCGAGGAAAATCTCTTTCCTTTGTTGGATGAAGAAGAGAACATTGTCACCAAGCAAGAGGGAAAGGCTGAAGTACTTAATGCTTTCTTTGTCTCAATCTGCAGCACTGGGAATGGTTATCATGAGGGCAGCCAGTCCTCTTAGCTGGTAAGACAGGGACTTAGACAGGGACTGGTAGCAGACTAGACCCTGTAATCCAGGAGGAGGTAGGTTTACCTGTTTACCCACTCAAAAGTCTCTGGGACTGAATGGGATTCATCCAAAGGGACATAGCAGCAGGGCTTGCCTAAGCCACCCTCCATAATTTGTCATCAGTGCTGGGTCACTGAGGAGGTCCCAAGAGACTGGAGGTTGACCAGTGTGACACCCATCCACAGAATGGGCCGAAGAGGATCCAGGGAACTAGAGGCCTGACCTCAGGGCCCAGGAAGGTCATGGAAAAATCACCTTGAGTTTGATCATACAGCACATATGGAACAACGAAGGGATCAGACTTGTTAGTTTTCCTGATATTCTGTAAGTCATTTGAAAAAACCCAAAAAAGTCTCATTTAGGATTGTGAAAATACATGAACTATTCAATTTTTCTGTTTTGATATAAAAAGGCTGTGTGAAGAAGCTGAGTGTAATTTTACATGGCCAAACTCTTCAGTAGGAAACTGCACATATGTGTATTTAGAGTAAAGGTTTGATTGCTTTATGTCGTTTTTTTTCGCCTAAACATACTATGTCCAATATGATCTTAAAACATTTTTGCAAGAGAGATCAAATAAAATTTTTGAGCTGTTGCCAGGAATTTGAATCCTTCACCAAATATATTATATTGTGCTACTATTTTCACTTGAACCTAATACTGCTTGTGTCTGTAGTATGTATGTGGTTTTGCTGTGACAGCAAGGAGAAGCAGTTCTCAGAAAAAACTGAAGTGCTTGCTCTACTCTCTGTTTTCTCCCTCTCTTTTGTACCTCTTCTCTTTCTCCCCCTCTATGTTATAAGTAGCCAAAATTCACTAGAAGCAGAGTAGGCTGGAAGAAACCATGAAAAGTGGATTGAAGCTGTGGTGTTGAGGAAAGGGGTGCTGGAAGCATCTGGCCCTGAAGTTCCCTCACTTCAGCAGGAAAGAACTTCTAAGGATTCTACAATGGTCTCTGGGTTTTTGGGGTTTTATTCCTCCGCTCTGCACGTATCTTATTCCCTGGGCCCAAAGACTAATCATTAGGTATTTGAACAGTGTGGACAGCCTGGAAAATAAAGACAAAGGAACTAAATAATGAACAGTACTTCTACACTGGCAGTAGCAAGTAACTTTCTAACTATTATGCACAGTAGGACTGCATGGAAAGTTTAAAAAAAGCACCTTTATTTCTGGAAGAATATGTGTGGAGAGACTTTAGAAGAGATTGGAACTTCTACATTTAGGTGTCGGACTTCGGATAATTCACAGAACCTGACTTTTAGTGGGTATATACTTTATTGTAAAGTCTACTTAAGCAGAATATAGTCTTGACTGCCTTACTGGTTAAACTGACTGGTGTCTGCAGTAACTGTCTCAAAGCTGTCTTCCAATGCGCACTTCTGTAGAATAAAAGTACTTTACTTTTGTGGGCTGTATTTTTTTCTACTGGTATTGGAAAGACCTGTGGCAAGCCTTCATGTCCAGATGTTTGTTAGACCAGCTTCATATAATTAAAGAATATTTTGGTGAATTTGGAAAATGACCCTAAGTTTTTTCAGGATTTCAAGACCATATTAAGCCTCCAACATTTATAATTATGTTGTATACAGAGGATGTTTCTCACGAGGAATGTAATGTCTATCACAAGCCCAAGATTGTCCGAGACAGTATTTCTTACCTCCAGAGGAATATGAGTGATCCCTCTAAATGACAAGTGGAGATAATGGGGTCACTATTGGCAAAAAATGTCTCAGATTTTCTGCTGGACTCTTTGTGACTCTCTGTGTTTCAATTGTACAGTTTGGGTAACCTGAAGATGTTCCTAGTAAGACTGAGACAGTATTACCATTCTCTTCCCCTGAAAGCTTTGATATGAAATAGTCCTCTCTTTTAACTTGAATATGTGACTTCACTGAGTGGACAGAAATAAGGAAGGAAGAGAAGCTACCATCACGGCAGCAAATTTAAAATTGTATATGTGAATGAATTTCTGAGAATTAATAACATGAAATATATTAAGATTTTTTTGTTATCCTTACTGTCATGAAGAGACAAGTAAGCATTGTATGTGAGATTGTCTAGTTTCCTCAATAAGAAGTCCTATATATTGTAGCTTAGATTTGGCATTCCCCTGAAAATTTTTGCCCACAGCAATTGTACTGAATATAGGATAAAGTGCCTTTTACTCTTCTTTTCAAACCTTATATTTACTGAATCTCTGGAAAAGCCTACGTGGTGTTCTCCTGCCCTTTCAAACAGGTATATGACAGTTCTATGTTAAGTCAATTAAGAAAATATTTGGAATTATTCTCAGGCACACAAATCAATTTGCATCAGTTAATATAATTTCCAGCTGATCCTAGGCAAGGATGCCCAAATCTGGCCCAAATGTGATAAAGAATGAAGTAATGTTCCTTTAAATGGAAAGAAAATTTTATGAAGGCAAATTTTCACCACTTAGAAGATCAACAAATTAAGTCAAAATGTAATTTAGCAATGTAATTTATGGTTTAATTAACAAGTAGGTAAAATGTGCTAATGAATTAAAATAACAGCTTTTTGTATTGACATATACAGAACAGTCAGTAACTTGTTCTTCTATTTCCTGTGAAAATCACATTAAAAAAATATAGATTTTGATAACCAGTTTGCTGAGTGCTAAAATGCGCTTTAAAAAGTTAAATTTATAAAACTCATACACATGTTATATAGATTTTGTATTGGTTAAGAACATTAACTGTGTAATAGAATACCATTGGACATAATATGATAAGCAGGAAACTTTTCTGGTATTAAAAACTCATTAGAGTGAAGCAGTGGCTTCTTTAATTGGTCTGTCAGGTCAGATACATATTGAGAATGAGCATGGTCCAGAAATTTAAAAGGTATCAGGAATGGTTTGATTTGAATATTATTGGGAATCTGAAAGCCATTCATAGCCTTATCTTTAGATTATTGTAATTTGTGTTTTAAGTTTTCAAATAATTCAAAGGAAATAATGATTTTGTTTGGGAGAATATGCTGATATTTTCTGTAAAATCCAGATCAACACATATCACAGCATGCTACTGTGGACTTTATTTTTTCTTGTTTTCTTGTCCTTTTGAATTCAGACACATATGAAAAAGAAAAAAAATCATTTTCACCTATATCAGTTTAGTATCTAGTCATAAAAATGGATGCGTAAGAAAAAGAAGTAGGAATGAGGGACAGAAGCAGGAGGTGCCATGTGCTGGTTTGAAAAGCTCAGGAGCCTATGGCCTGAGCTGCAAGACTGCAGTACAAAATAAAATTTATTCAGTTTTACTTGTATTTTGGCACAACTACTGCTGTGAAGATCTGTGAAGAAGTTTTTGAAGACTGTAGCAAAAATTTCTATGGAAAATTGATATTAGGAAGCCATCTCATAAATTGTAAACTATCTTTTATTGTATTAAAAGAATTATAATCACATACTGAGAGAAGAACAGCATCATATGATAAATATGCAGTTTTTTTCTTGTCTAATGGCTATTAATGCACTAGTGACCACCATTAAATAAAAAACTAAAGAGCTCACAAAGCAGGTTTTTTAACATTTTTGTAAACTAAAAATTATCTTTCAAAATGTTTTGTGCTGTGTCTGCATATCAGTTTATTTTTACTTTTAGAATAGGCAGGAAAAATAGATCTGCAAATTGCTGGATATTGTGCCTGAATGCCTGTCCATCTAGTGTGCCTTTTCAACAGGACACTCTTACTTCCTTTAAGCTTTACCAACTACATTTATTTGCTCAGGGCTTTCTATATAGCATTTTTCATTAGTATCTTCTGTCAATGATAAATTAATGTATAGCTCCAAATTTTAACACAGAAATAACAAATTCCTTCAGGATCAATTATATAAAGAACCCCTCTCATCACTATTGGTTTGTGATTATTTTCAATGTTTACTTTGAATTGAAAAATGCTACAAAAGCTGTCTTCTCAGTTGTGTTTCTAATGACACTGCAAGCTATTGGAAAACAGAGAAGTGTTTTCAAGCAAGTATCTGTTGGGAGAAAAAAAATCATTGATATTAACTTAAAGAATAATTGAGGGATCAGCTTGGTTATTGAGATTGGAGAAAAGAATCTGATAGGATCTGGAGGAAAGATCTGATTCATGAGAAAATTTTTCTTGTGAAAAGGCATCTCAGTAAGTGGGAAAGATTTCAGCAAGGGCTATGAGGTAAGATTATTATGAATGCCTTAGAGGAACAATATGACACCTCTGTCAGCTACACATGTGGACTGTGGTAGGAGCTGGGATTTACAAAGGAGTGCATGAAGAGAGATGAAATCTCAAGAAGAGATTAAACAAGATTATGCAAATTACTGATAGGCAGCTAGTCATGGGATGGTTTCTCTCTGAAACCATATCTTCACAGATTATTGGAGCTTTTTTAAAAGCACCTCTGATTTAAACACAAATAAAATAACTTTCTTGGGACTTTGTATTTTTGTTGTCAGATAGCGTTAAGTCATGATCTGCCTTATACCAAAATAACAAATTAAAAATAAATTTAAAAAAAATAGCAAGTAGAGAATCAAGTTTAGAAAGTTGATTATTTGTCATTGCAGAAATGGTCTCAGGTTTTTTAAGTAAAAGTTATAGTTCAACTAGCTATCTTCTAAAAGTTGTAGTTTGACCCATATCTATTAATTTATGTTTTGTCATATACTGCAAGTAAAATTCACCATTTAAATCAGAAGGTTCAAATGAGTTCTTCCAGGGATGGAAATATACAAATTAGCAAGATAGAACAAAACAGAATCTCAGTGGGATGCTGGTTTGCACAACACATATTAAAACATTTTTATGATGAAGATGGCAACTTTCTGTTAAGAAATAATTTAGATAATCTTTCTTTTTCAGTGTAAGATGGTAATAATTTGTTTTTAAAATATTTGGTTTTGATCAAAAATTTACACTCTCTGGAGATAATATACTAATTGTAATCCTGTCATGTATGAAGACATTTAATGAGATAAACAGCATTCCATAATTTTAATGATGCACTGGGGGTAACACTGTACATGTACCTTGATGAAATTATGATTCTATAATTAAATCAGGAGAGGAAGAAACTTTCTTCCAATATTATGTCAAGGACAGCTGCTCAGTAAGTTGTGACTGTAATGTTACTCCCAAGTAACTTACTCCAAAGTTTGGGGTTCTTCACACAGGGGAGTGGTGAGCATGGGAGTGCTCTGAAGCTTCTTCCCTTTCAAACAGAAAACCTGTGACTTTCCTCTCTTTGAAGAGAGAAGACTCCTGATGACTTTTAATAGTTTGTTAAAGTTCGGCAATGTTCCTAAAGTTCTGCACATAAATGCAAGTTGAATGTTGTGATATTATCCTGAAATATTCTCTGGCAACCTGCTCTGTGCTTGAGTTCTTCCTTTATTCCAGTGCAGACTGAGCTACAGGTAGGAATGATTATGGCACATAGACTGGCTTTGTGCCAAAGATAGTCCTTTAATTTATCTATGTGTATAAGAAAAATAAAATACTCTTTAGGAAATTTCATAGACAGCTTTGTGGTTTGTTTTGGATGCTTTCTTAAGGCCAGGTAAAAAAGTGTGAAATAAATTATGAGAATTTGTGTGTCTCTGACTAAATGGCATTTTATTTATGGTTCTTACATAGTCAATATTTGCTTTTGTACACATAAACTCTCTTTGTTATTTAGTCTGAAGCTCCTGATAATAAAAAAACCCAATAGAACTGGCTATTAGGCTAGATGACTGAAAGTAAGTGCTTTGCAGAAGCCAATATTCAACTCACCAGATGGGTACATGAAAGCAAATATTGTTTCCCTAGGGGTCTCCATTTTTCAAATAAGAGATCTCTTTCAGAAGAGTAAAGTAACTTCCAAAAATGAATGCAATTTATCAGGGTAAACACATAATTACTTTAAAAACTGTAAAATTATTGCTTCAACGTTTGTAATCTCTTCTGATTTTATTCACAAAATAAATTGATTTTTTTTTCTCAAGGTAAATAAGCCATTAAAATATCCTAAATTATTAACTGAGAAAAAAATACCTAGTCTTGATATATTATTTAATACTGTAATAAAGAAGACATTTCTCCAATGATTAATTTAATCTATGTATTAGATTATCTAAAGAATGGTTTTACAGTTGTTCATTAAAACCTATTAATGAATACTTCTCATCTTTTAATGTCTTAGTTTTCTTTCTTGAATTTAGACTATGGGACAAACCTGGTTCATTTTATACATGTCTCAGTTTTCCAAGACATTACATGCATTCTTAAGGTACTGTAAAAGTTGTTCAACAAATTTGTAATTATAGTCCTTTTTATGGAAAGGGAGAAGTCAGGATTGATCAGTGTGATGTATATTTCTGCTAGCTAATGTTGCATTCTCAGCTTTCATTTTAGTGCTTCTGTAATCTCACATTTAATTCTTGCAACAAGACAAACACCACCTTGCCTCAGAACTCTTCTTTATTCTCACC
Source organism: Cossypha heuglini (assembly GCA_027576195.1). Lineage (NCBI taxonomy): Eukaryota > Metazoa > Chordata > Aves > Passeriformes > Muscicapidae > Cossypha > Cossypha heuglini. Next base: position 1,054,611 of record JAODKT010001795.1, on the reverse strand, counting down.
CTTTCTCACCTCTTTTCACCAATATGTCACCGATGGAAAATTAACCATTGGATTTCAGAATACATGGAACACCTAGAAGCACACAACTCGATAAAATACATACATATTTATATGTACATATATAAATGTGTGTATATATATATATTTATATATGTATGTCTCTTGTACACCTCTGTGTCCTCTCTTCCAGATTCATTGCTTCCTTTACCTGACATTAAACTCTTTTGGGACCTGGGCTGTTCATAGTTAGTGATAATCCAATATGTTGCCCAGTGTGGTATATTTTATATAAAGCTGTTATTTTTCTGTATTTTTGGTATGCAATGGTTTAATCTGTATTGAGGCATGTGTTTAATTGGCTATACAAATGTTTAAAGATTATTTCAGTTGGAGACAAAAGCTAGATGGAAAGTGATATTCCTCAGGAGTTGGTGGCAACCAAGGCTGCTAAACATCTTTGTCAGTGGCATGGACAGAGGAGCTGAGGGCACTCTCAAAGTTTGCAGATGACATCCAGCTGAATTGTGCAGGTGACATGCTGGAGGGAAAGGATGGCATCCAGAGGGACCATGACAGGCTGGAGGGGTGGGGCCCTACGAAGGTCATGAAGGACAGCCTGGGTGGAGAAAGGATTGAGTGGACTTGTGGGAGTTGGATAATTGAGAGGCTGGACACAGGCCAGCAGTATGTGCTCACATCCCAGAAAGCCAAACATGTCCTGGACTGCATCCAAAGCAGGGTGGCCAGAGGGGAGGAGATTCTGCACCTCTGCTCTGCTGGAACCTCAGCTGCAGTGCTGTGTTCCCAGTGCAGGAAAGACATCATCCTGCTGGAGTGACTCCAGGGGAAGGTCATGAGATGAGCAGGGCCAGAGCACCTCTCCAGGTGGAGAGCTGGGACAGAGGTTGAGTAAGTTAGGATTTTCATCCTGGATAAGTGCATTGGGAAATGACAGTACCTGACAGGGTCCTAGAGGAGAGCTGAAGAGGGTTTTTATACAAGGGCATATAGAGATAGGACAAGGAGGAATGACTTCAAATGAAAGAGAGTGGGTTTAAATTTAACATAAGAAGTAAACACTTTACTGTGATGACGGTGAGGCCTTGGAACATGTTGCCCAGAGAAATTGGATGTCCCACCCCTGGAAGTGTTTGGACGTGGCTTTGATCAACCCGATTTTAAGGTGATCAACACCCCATGCAGGTGTCCCTGTCCGGGCAAGGTGGGTTGGACAAGATGGTAGGACAGATGTCCCTTCCAACATAAGCCATCCTATGATTTTATGACATTTGAGATTGTGACATCTACCTGTGCTAAGACTTAATGACTATTGTAATATGACCAGCTACTTTCAGAGTCCAAATGCCCCAAATAATCTGGATTAGGTCTTTACTCGAGAAATAACAGGTTTGATTTTAGAGATTTTTGAAACAGTTCCCCTTGAAGTCAGTGGCACTATCTATCTGCATCTCAGAATAATTTGTCTACCTGGTCACAGTGTCTCAATACACTGAAATATGGTCCATGATTAACTTTGATTTTACAATAATTACTTCTTGAATGGTAGGATTTTATTTTTTATTTCCAAAACAATTTGTAAAAATAAAATGTCCGAACTTTTCGAGAAATACATGATTAGGAACTCCATTCATTGCATTTCACATTTCTTTTGCCTCTGAAGGGTGATCTGTAGTATGGTCACAGAACTCAGCCTTTTGGCAGAGAAAATTGTCTTGCATTGAATGAGGTGCAATTGTTAGCATATATTTCCTTTCCTGAGATGTGTTTTTTAAATGATTACATTTAATAAATTATATATGAATAGCATATAAATAAAAAAACATGGATATAATTTTGAGTCCTTAATATAGTAAACTCTCTGTAACCTTTGATTTTTTTTCTGTAAAGCAGTTTGTTCTGAAGAATTAGCATTCTTTTGTCTTTAAAAAATTCCCAACAAGACAACATTATTGTTAATTGTGTTGTTGTGTTGGTTTTTTGTGATATGCGTAGTGACTCCATAATATGTAGAGGGCCAGATTTTAGAAGGGTGAAAGAGGACCATTTTTAAATCATAGGTGTGTCTAACAGCCAGTTGAAGCATCAGCTATCATAGATGTCAGACCAAATAAAATCAGAGTGGTTGTGGAAACTACAGTCCACTTCAGGCATATATGGTTTGAGAAATAGATGGTTATGGCGATTGCTGACTAGGGGTAAGATAATTTATCATTTGAAGTCAGAGAAGTAATATGTGATAGAAAATACAGCCCTTACACTGCTTCAAAATGGGGGAAATAGCATCTTTCTACTGCTACTCTTCTGTTTAGAAGAAATGATGGTTTGGATAAAATTTTGGATTCATGTGTATAGAGCTCTTTTGCTGATGGGGGAATGAGTCACTTGTGTGAACTGATGGAAAGAATAAAATGGGACAAGGGGGTCCTCTGGGAAGGTGTCCTGGTTTAGGACAAAAATTCGGGGAAAAAACCCACTAGGGAACAAACTCCCAGAACTCCTCCCCCCTCCCACTACCGGGTTCGGGAAGAACTTCCTCCGAGGAAAAGTGGAAAAAAGCTTGTTTATTTAACAAATACACACAAAAAGACACTCCCCAACACAAGGAAAAACACAGCCACGGATGCCAAAGGAATTTGTCACCCAGCTCTGCCGAGGAGGGCAGACACGCGTATTTCTTGTCACAAACAGAGTCCGGGATTTCTTGATGTTCCAAGCCAGGTGGAGTCTGGATCTGGTTCAGGTGGTATTCCTAGCTAATAAGGAAAAAAGATTCAAAAAAGCAGCAAAAAAGCAGCTAAGCCAAGCAAGGGGGAGGGAAGGAGGGGCAGCCAAGCCAGCAGCAGCTACCAAGCCAGCAAGATGAGCAGCGAGAGCCAGCGGGGCCGGGGGCAGGGGGCGCGGGGAGGAGCGCAGCAGCCCCGGGCTAGCGGCGGCCGCCAGCCGATGGAGGAGAGCAAACTAGTCAAAACAAACCTGCCAAGCATGAACAGCACACGATTTGGGGATACAAAGCGTTGTAACATCAACCCAGGACAGAAGGCATGGCAACAATTAAGTGCTCTGTGATGAACTGGTTATTTCTTGATTTTGGTGCAGTTACGAATCTGTTTTGGTTGATGAAACTGTATCTTAATAAAATCTCACCTAATTCTTAAAAGCTAACCTAAAAAAGAGAGAACATGGTCTCTGCTGTTTCACTAAGAAGTTGAATTAGACTCAGAACTACTGGGCAAACTTTGGGGAAAGCATAAGCTACTCAGATTTCTCAAGTATTTATAGCTTTTTGGTGGCTTGGTGAACTACTTGTTGGTGACTGTTCTGTACACCTTTGCTGCTGTAGGGCTTTGCTTCTCCTCAGAACTTTATTTTTTTATTACAGAAGTATGTACTAAAAGGTGCAGCAGGTGCAGTACAATTGAACAGAAAGAGTCAGACACTGCTTTGTGTTTGGGGGGAAATAAAAGGCTGCTTGAAGGCAGAGGTAGAAATGTGTTCAGAAAACTAAAATTACTCCTGTAAGTGCTCTTTTTCCAGTGAGATGAATGAAAATTAAGTGGCTTTGGAGATTATTCTTCCCCTCCGGCTCTCCCTCCTGCTTCTCTCTCAAGTATTCCAACTGAGATGCTGGCACAGCAGCTGTTCAAGCTTGACATATCAATAATAAAGCCATTTCTGCCCTGCAGAGTAGAAAAGGGTGCAGGAGAGACACACTAGCTCCTTTTTTACTTGATGTGGTGGTGAGGAGGCGTTGGGCAGCTGTAGCTGCTCTTTTTTCTGTATGTTTCTCTTTGTGAATCAGGGAGTGTTGGTTGGTCTGAGGCACATTTGAAGCCTCATGAACCTGAGTTTGTCCACTCCATTGGCCAGAAAAGGGATTTTTTTGTAGCTAACTTCTAATGCTTATGCATGTATCAAAGTTCTTAGAACATGGTATTATCTAAATTTCAACTCCAAAATTTCTCTTAATTTCATTCAAGATATGTGTAACCTAATATAATGTCATGAAAGATGTAAAAGATCCACTCTCACGTCCCATTTCTTTATATTTTTAGGCCAATTTAATTGTTTAGGATGAAGTTGTCTCTTAGGTGTTTTGAGATGTGAGTACAATATGAACATGCAGCAGTATAACTTTGAGTCAAATGTTTGCATTATTCCAGTGGCAACTGAACAGCTTATAAATAACCATCTTACTACTTGTTTGATAGCTGAGATAGTGGATTATGCTCTTAAACAAGTATGGCTGCAAGTCTGCACTGTTCCCAGACTGTGTTTAATCGTTTAAGCTAACATGCTGTCCTCTGCACTAGATAGCTGCTGAACTGAAGCTGCTGGGCATAGAGATGTGCTCTCCTGTGGCAGTGTGGCTTCAGGCAAGCAATAAACTGGTGAGGAAGACAGCTGAGAACTATGCATTTTAGTACCAGAATATGCTATGAGCCCACAAAATGCTGTTCTAAATTATTCTTCTGTAATATGGTCCTCTTCTAACAATAAGAGACTTCCCTTGGGTTGCTCTAAGTCTTCCTGGACCCTGCAAAGAGCTGGCATCCCTCACCAAGGAATGAGTCTGAGAACCTCTGTGATGGAGCCTGGTTGTATATTGGTCTATACAGTATACAGACTGCTGTGATGTGCAGTGGGCTTTTCTCACAAACTTGCTAGAAGTCATGATCTTTAGCAAAAAGGGTTCATTCCACAGAAAAACGTGTTCTGTGTACAGCCTTAGATCTGAAAGGTATAGTAAAGAAGAGCTACCTGTTAAGGTGGAACAAAAGGGTGCTATGATTCCAAGGTGAAGATGTAGAAGTGATAGATTTAAAAACTGATGATGGAGCATGAAGTGCTTCGAGTTTATAGACAGTTGGATAGACCTTCATAAATAACTGCATCATCGTCAACATCCTGTGTTTTCCATCATTTGTGCCTTTCCACTGAATGATCTAACCTATATTTGATCCTCTATGTTGATAAATATATAACCATTTTGAGGTGATAGATATCTTTTCATGTTGCTGGTATATAAATGCTTATCCACTCCTTTTAGGAGGTGTTTAACACACAGCTTGTTAAGCCAATGAACTGAATTAATTAAATATTGTGTATAAAGGAGCCCTTGGCCAGTAATTCCAGAAAAATATATTGAACCCCAAATATATTGAACTATAACCATGTTTATGCATGCCAAAAAGTATTTGGAATGAAAATATGCAGAACTAAACGCTTAATTCAAAACTCCTGGAGGACAGAGAAACCATTTTGCCTTCACTGTGTATCACTAGATAAGCAGAGACGACGAAGGTTTGGCAGTCTTTGGTATTCTTGGCTAGTTAGGAGACCAGGCTAGGGACCTTCCTACACATGTAGATATGGGATAATGCTTGTGGTGGGTTGACCTTGCCTGGTACAATATCTCCCTTTTATCAGTCATCTGGGTCTTCTCCTGGCTGCCATGACTTTTCAAATATCATGGAGACTGTCTTGGCCACTGCCCTCAGCCAATTCCCTTGGGACTCTGGGATGCATCTCATCAGGTCTTATACACCTGTGTGCATCTGTGATCATCTTTCTGGGCTGCAAGCACACATTGCTAGCTCATGTCCAATTCTTCAGCCTCTAATAACTCTGTGTAGGTCTGTTCTCAGGATGTTCACCTTGCAGTCTGTACTGAAACTGGGGATTGACCTGAATAAGGTGGAGAATCCTGCAATTGTTCATGTTGAATATCTTGAGGTCTGTAGGGAGCCACCCATCAAGTCTGTGAAGATCCATTTGGGGCTGTGGGAGAGCTTCATGCTTGATATTAATTTTCTACTTTTTTATTAAAAAAAAAGAAATTTATTTATTCACTAATATGATTACAGATTCTTTAGTAATGTAGAATGCAACTGAGTGCATCACTTCTGTAAGCAACAAATAAAGGTGGGATATTAATTTTGTGCTGGCTCTGAGGCAAAAATACTGAAACAATTGGTAGTGGTGTTTGAACTTAGAGATTAAATGCACTAGTTTGGATGGAGGAAGAGGTAATAACTATATGCCTAGGAAATGCGTGTCAGTGTTCAAGAAACGCTGGGGAACTCTTGAAAAAGTCAAGGGTGGACAGATGTGTGCAGCCCAAAAAAATATCTCTGCCAAAACGCAACTTGGAAAACACTGCTGCCTTTTAGGTAGTGGTAGCTCAAGATAAGGCCAATGACTGTGAAGAGCCCTTTGCAGCATAGTTGCTGTTGTGCCAAAACAACAAGCTGTAGCACGAGAAGAAGGCAGGGGCAGCAAAGATTGACAAGTACTATATGGCCTGGAAATGTGGTATCTGTGATGGTCTGGTAAATCCACATTGCACTGAAATTCCTTAAACCTATAGTAACACCCAAACCAATGCTGTTGGGCAATCCTAATGTTGTCCTGATGATTGTAGGATTTTAAGGATACCCATAGAAAATCTATGAAGGGATACAGGGCATGTAACCAAAGTCTACCTGCCTTCCTCCTCCAGGTCAATTTATGGCACCTGGGGAGAAAGCCTGTGGTTAGAAATGTACCTATAAATTTATATTACACTGTAATATTAAGCTATTACATTTTGGGACAGCAATGATACTCATTTCATAACCTTTAAAACAGGGTATATATAGTGTGATCCCTAATAGGAGTAAGTCATACTCTAATATGACTTTAATTGTCTTTCTCTTATCTCATGCTCTTGACAATAATATCCTCAGTATAAAAATACAGCTTCTATGGTAAGAAACAGTCTTTTGAGAATAGAAGTGTAGAAGGTTCACAGAGACCTTTTGCAGTAATTTATTTTTGTTTTAATTTCTTTAATTTTCTTTAATTTATTTCCTGTAACTTTTAATTAATCCTGTTATTACCTCTTTTGACCTGTCTACTTTTAAAACTGCTTTGGGGATGGGCAGAAAAGTCATGCATCAAAGATGGCTTGGGAGTAAAAAGATGGCTTTTATAAACTGGTAATTGGGAATCAATGTGCTTTAAGCTGTGGGCAGAAAATGTTATAAACAATCTGGTCTAGAGGGACAAAGGATTATTTGTTAATAGTATAAAAAGGTCAGTGCTACAGTAATTAAATTAAACCTGCAAGGCATTCCAAGCCATACTTCCAAATTGTAATATACCAGAAAGAAAGAAAGAAGGTGCTTGACACTATTTTCTGTTGAATCTACCATAGGTCATGTCCTATATAAATTAACATGCTTAAATAGCTTTCTGCTTTAACGCTTGATTTTAAACCTGCAATAATTGATATTATATTATACGATGCTGTAAAGGCCCAACAGCTCAGAAGTGACGAGTATGTGGCTCTGCACAGACCCAGGTTCAGGGCAGCCAATATTTCTGTAGCACACACTACATCTACCTGCATCTATGCAGTCTTGCAGCAGCTGTGCTTGTGAAGCATTGCACCAGAATCTTGGTCTTTTGCACATGAAAAAGTGAGGATCACCCTTTTGGTTGAACTGGTGAGTATTAATAGCTGCACCCAGTAGATTTTCAGGATTGTTTCTGGTGGAATTATGCTCTGTGTGTTGTGTCATTAAAACCAGAAAATTCAATATGAAATACTGCTTCAGCGCTTGAAACTTCTCTGTTCCTTGGATTTTGTGTTAACTACTGATCTACCTGTCACTTAACAAACTGCAGCATGGATAGTTATGAGTGCATGCTTTTTTCTTTCTTCGTCCATTTAATGTAAAGTTTCAGATTTCTGCAGCTTATCTGTAGCAGTGTTTAACTGTAGACTTTCTGGTTTTTTGAATCTTAAAAGAGCACCTCAGGAGGTAGATATAATTAACCTTGGGATAAGGACTGTGTGAGAGCACTAATTTTCTTTTAATTAGTAATGTTTTCTTAGTTAACTTCATTACTGCTGACAACTACTTTGTAGTAATGAAGGCTTTAATCAGAAAAATGAAATGGGGATGCGTTATTTGGCCAGCTGGCCTCAAAAGATGGAAGATTGCTGAGGCACGCATACAAATATCTTATGCTATGTGTGTTGGAATTGTTTTCTGATGACAGTAGGACAGCTCAGTTTTTGGCTGTATAATGGCTAGGTGTGTTCTCTAGATTAATCCATATTTCTGAGAACTTCCCTGATCCAACACCTGTAAAATAACACCAGTTGCTGGGTTTTTTTCCCAGCACACCTGTATTCATTGATAGGGGGAATAGTCTGAGACTAAGTCATGTTTAGGCTTGGCAAGTGTTCTGAGACTTTGTGGATAAAGGTCGTCTCAAGTTCCACACTAAAGAGCTATCATCTCTAGTGATTTGGTTTGGTTTTCTTTATGAACAATAGGGGTAAAAAATATTGCCTCATTTCTTATTAAGGTTTAATGGATAGAGAACAGTGTGAGGAAAAAAAAGTGCTAAGCGGGTGAAAGCTAAGTGCTAAGCTAAGTGAAAAGCAGATAGTTCAGCTATCAAACCTGAGCTCTAATTTGTTTAATTTGTTTAATTTTCATCAAGAAAATGAGATTTCAATTGTGAGTCTTGCAGTATGTTTTTGCACACAATTCAGAAGTTTCCAGGGCCTGGGTTTTAAAAGGGGAAGCTAACATCAAAGTCACTGGCCATTATAATGAATAAAGTGTTGGGAGCTTTGGAGTAAATAACCAGTCTGCTCAGCATGAACTGTCTGTAACTAGAGAGTGAAGAAATCCTGAGGATGTGGTATATGATCTGTTTATAAGGATACCAGTCAGGGACAGATTCATAATTGTGGAGAAATCTCTTAGAAAATAGACAATGGACTTTGAATTTTTGAAAGCAAACAGGTCTTCTGACTGCTGGGTAACGGGTTTTTTTCTTTCTTTTCTTTCTATTTCTCTAGCTGTGTTTATTTGATATGCCTCTTATGATAAAGCCTCAGTGTATTTCTCTGATAAAAGAGCTGTCTATATTCAAATCCATAGACTTCTGAGGTACAGGATTGAAGTGTAAGGAGAATAATAACTGAAATACATTGAAATCTTTTCACCTATAAGTTAACTAGGGTTTAAGTCCATGAGCACAAAGAGAAATGTGTGAGTTTAGAACATCAGAAACATTCCGCTTTGAAGTTTTCCTTTTTTCTTGATTCATAATAAGACATTAGTCCTTGAATATCAAAGCACCATGTAAGTATTGTAATCAAATGGGTTCAGTGCTTAGTTCAACTTCTGTTAATTTCTGTTTTTCTTTGTATAAGGGAAATGTTTGTAGATACAGACTTTTCACTGCTCTTCTGTCAGTCCCTGTTGGTGGAAACTCATGAAAATTATGGGATTTCATGTTTTCCATTGTTCAAAACAGTGAACAGCAGGCATGACAGAATTGTGTGATGCTAGAATAAAATTTCTGTCTCAGTGCATAGCATGGTTAAAAGTAACAGAAGGCCAAAAAATAATTAAGATGATGAATCTTATGCACACAGCATTTCGAGCTGCTGAAATTGAGGATGCAAAGAAATCTGCCCGGTTTGAAGTGTGAGGTACCTGACCTATAAATTACAATTGATTAATTTGCTTGGACAGTGTTTTGAAAGGGGGCAGAAATGAGGTTTCAGAATGATGTCACGTTTGCAATACGTGTTTGAAATGTAAGTAGACTGAAGTGGGAGATATTATCAGCACCAACCAGAAGTGTGTGACCTTAGGTGTGCAGTAGCATGTGCTTTTGTGGGAACATGTCGTGTGTGAGCTGCCAATGTGCACTTGCAGCCTGGAAATCTGTTTGTGCCCTGGTCTGAAAAAAAAAAGAAATGTGGCCAGCAGGTTGAGGGAGATGATCCTACCTGTCTTCTCTGCTCTTGTGAGATCCCACCTGGAGTGCTGCATCCAGCTTTGGTGCCTCTGAAAATAAGGATATCAAATGGACAAAAATACTTGATTTGGATTCTGCTTTGCTTGGGAAACAATGACAAGTACAGGCAGTATGATTATGGTTAGGAAGACTTCATTGCAGGCACTTCACTGCTACACCAGTCTCTGACATGTAATCATTAGAAGAAATCAGCAAGTTAAACTCATAAGAAATTAATTCTTGAATGAGTACCAAGACACCGAAGAATGTGATGCATCTATTGAAACTTGATTTTTCATAGTAAGAAATGGAAAGATTGTTGCAAATATTGCTGGAAATCATTGTGCAAACTATTGAACATAAGCAATTGATTTCTAGCTTTATTGGATTTCATTCCTATTTTAGATCTTGTTTTTTAGATTTGTTTTTTATACCAGCTCATTACCAGTTAAAAGACATGAGAATTGTCTTGAAAAATCATCTGCTACATCATTGCTGCTTTTACCTTTTTTGTATGAAAATATGTCCTAGGGAGCATGCTAAGTGAAAATGGTTTTTGAGCCTTTTTCAGGACATTTTTTGAGAGCTTTGGTTGTAGATTAGTGACTGTTTCTAAAAGGTTTTGCTAGGGAGCAGAAGCTGTTTCCTCTCTCAGCTCCTCAATAAATAGTGTTTTTCTCTTGTCTCTGAATGCTTGCTTGCAGGTACTCATTCCCTTTTTATTTTTTTGCCTCTATTTTCTCATCCTATCACAACTCTATAGAGGGAGATAATGTGCCATAAATGAAAAACTCTTATATTTTGGCTGTGATGAAGTTGAGAGAGTGTATTATACTGCATTCAAAGGTAGCCAGACTCCGTGCTGATGTGGCAACACTGCACCAGAAGCCACACACATGTACACGCTGTTCAATATTCAAATTTAAATCAAATATATTCTAAAAAGAAAAAAAAAAAGGCGTTTCTTCTTATTCTTCTAATCCCTGACTTAAAGCGGCAACATGTGTCTTATGGCAAACTAAAAACAATGTCCTGTCTCCATGGAAGGTGAGGAAGAACTTACAGTGGCTGAGTAGCAGCAATCCTTAAATGTGGAGAGAATGTTGGAGCAAATTCCACTTGCCTTTATTTGTGTTTTTTGTAGAGATAGTTTTGCATATTTTGGTAATGTCCTGGTGATTTTTAATGATTGTTATGACTTTTTTATGTCCTTTAAGGGACTCAGTAGAAAGCCTTCTGCTACCACCCTAAATTCCTCCTTCCATGAAGCCTTATTCACTAACAGAGTCTTGAACTGTGCAGATAACCCTTGAAATTTCCCAAGCACATTTGTCTTTTTTGGCAATATATCATGTACTATTATGTATTGTCCCAAATTTCTGTTCCTGTTTAATTATATGAACCATTCTAGACACTGACTTGTTTAAAATAGGCCTAGGGTTTGCCATTTCAAAGTGGCAATTTTCTCTGAAATAAGAAGAGGGTTTTTCTAGTATTGACTCACAAAAACGCAACAAATCTACATGGCTGGCACTGATTTTTATGGCTGGAGAATCAGGAAACAGCAGGCATACACCCCAGGCACTCCTAAACCATAAAAATACTGTTACTCATTATTTTTGGGGGACCTGGGGGAGAACTTCTAACCCTTGACTTCAATTTCGTGTTTAAATCTCCAAGTGTTGGATACCAAGAGAACTGCAAACAACAATGAACTAGGAAAAACACAACACAACCAGAAAGAAACTTCCACTGCAATATGACTTGTGAGAGTTAAGGTACCATTTGTAGAGAACTGGGGAGATGCCTGAAGCAAGGAAACTGTTAATACTTTCAATTTGGCTTATCCGTGTATTTGCAGAGAGTCTGAAAATTTTAATTCAGAGGAAAATTCAAACTTTTAGCTCAAATAATACCCATTTTTTCCCAGTTATTGAACTGTTATTATTATCTTCAAGCTAAAGATTTTTTTTTGAAGGGAGGGAGACTACTACAGGACTCCTTAGAGGAATTGAAATCAGATAAAACTCTGATTTAAGTGTAGATTTTGTGTGTTCAGTAGTGAAAATTTTTTATTACTTTTTATCTGGGACAGCATTTTTCAAATTACTGAGGTTAGCATAATGCAAAACAAATTGTTTCAAGAGGCTTTGAAATCATTGATGAATTAAGAATGTCTCTTGATTTTGTGAAGCTCTACATTGTTTAAAGATATCTTTACTGATTGATTGGTATTCTGCCCTTTATCTTTATAAGATGTTCTCAGATAAAACAGAATTCAAGGTTGTCCATAATCACTAGGCAAAGAGATTAGATGGGTGTAGAATATTAATTTGACCGAAGAGTTAACCCAAATGCTTTTTCAATTTTCTTGATGGTGAGTCTTCTTGGAGACATATTTGTAGGGATGTGTGATGCCAGGTTTTTGTTTTGTACTGTATCACTCAATTGAGTTGCATCACAAAAGCTACAAAACATAGAGGCAAAGCCTCACCTCAAGAAAATAGGGAATATCAAGCATACTAGACTAGAGAGATGAATTTAGAATACCTGTTTGACTGAGGAGTTAAAACAAACCCATGTTCAGAGATTTCTCTGGTCCAGGGTTTGTTTTAGTTCTTGACTAAATTTGCAATCCATTCTTACTCAATTCCATGGTTATCACTTGGTTTGCTGCTTGATAGTGAAAGGCACTTACAAGATATGCCACCCTTCACCTTTTCTGTTTCTGGATGCTGCAAATGAAACAACTGAATATTGAAGGAACTAACATAAAGTCAACTTAAATTTTGAAGTTAAGGCAGTCATTCTTCTTTTCCTTTTTTTTTTAGCTTTTCAAATTACTGATGCAATTATTCTCACACTGATCTGACTTTTGAAATTCCTCTCTACAGTTTGACAAGACACTATGACAGTTGGTTTAGTGAAGGGATAATTATTTTATAGAGTTGTAATATGAGTTACATGTTCCATCTTTTCTGAGAAGACAACATGACAGATAGATATAACAGAAGAACCACTAATATGCAGTTATTTAGGTAGTGGCAAATGTATAACAACTTTGAAGCAATTTTTCTAGGTTGTTCAGAGAGTGTGAAATTTACTCTTCAGTGCATCAATATACTGTAGTTAAGTTATTGATGTAAGTGTCTACCATTTATCAGAGAAAATTCCACAAAGATGACCTGTGGTGATTTTTTCTATACTTAAAGTCTCACTTTTATTTTACATTAACATGAAACTTTTTGCTATTTTATTACTGTATTGCAAGATGTTAGAACTATTTGCTCCAACATCCTAAGACTTAAAAACTGAATATAGACTTGATTTAGATATCACAGATTAAATTTCATCAGGTCAGAGCTAAACTTTGACAAGAGTAAGCCTGTTTGCATCCTGGATGAAAACATGAAAGGCTTAAAATTAAATGGAATATTTCTAAAAATAGAATGTTTCTAAAAATGGCCTTGTGCCATTTTAAAATTTACATCCAAGCAGAAAGCTGCATTTAATGATAAACATTATGGATAATGCAGACTTCTTTGAAACATGTTTGCTCTGATTTTTGAGGCCAGATAGCTGTCTTGGGTAGTGTACCATAACACTTGGTAGAATTTCATCACATAAAATCCAAAACAAAATCTTCACCTCAAGTAAACAGGACGTTATTCAGCATTTCAGGTAGACAGCTTGCTGTACCGTGTTCACCTAGAAAAACTTCTCTTGAAATTGGCTAACAGCCCCTTTAATTTACAGCATCTGAGACTAAGTAGTTTCTTCCCCATCCTAACCTTTAGCTGATACAATTTGCTTGCATGGAGCACTGATTCTTGGCAAGCAGACTCATTTACCAGCAGACATTTAGACAGAAATGCATTGACTGAGTTTTTCAGCTACCTTTCTTTTTGTGTATCACCTCATATTTAGGCTGCATCATGGCATTGCAATATCCTCCACAAGCAGATGTGGTGAGCAACAGTGGGGAGTGAACAGTGAAGTAGTGGAAGTCTGGACTTCTGGCAGTGCATCATCTTTTACTGAAGCCTGCTTACTTTCACTTCAAGTGCTGGCAAAATATATGGCCTGTGAAAAGCATTTCATTCATGATACATAGAGGAAAAACGGATTTTTGTAAAATTCCATTATCTGAAGAGTTCATGGGGTAAACTTACCTCAGCTAGCCTTTCACTGCTGGAAATGAAGCCTGTTCTTGGCCAAAGTTTGTATGGCTTATAAAGATCTCAAAAGTACCGTGGATGGCAAAGAAAAAATAGCTCTTTCCTTAGAGGAATTACACAAAACAGCTGGCATGAAATCTCTTCAGCATTTTGTAGAGTTCTCAATTTCTTTACCTCTCTGTTTCATTTATCTGTCTTCCTAAAACATTCTATATTTAATAGTCACATTGACATGAGCAGACAAGACAGATTGAATCCTGGGGCAGATATAATTTTCATGCAGAAAACTTCATTCAAAACTGGAAGAATTGAGATTAAATTCTTTCACCTTCACTGTCGCAACTGCTACTCAGTGTCCAGTCCTCTCTGTTTTCCAACATAAAACTAGTGGAGGAGTTAGCTTCCCAGTAAGGATTAAATTACAGACTCCTAGCACTCTACAGAAATTTTCAAATAAATACTGATTGTAAGTGATCATGTGTTAAAATTTAAGTTTACCTTTGGAGAAATTGGGGAATAGTTCCCTTTCAGGTTATACTGAAACTGTAGGCCTGCAAACTTAAAGAAAGTTGTATCTGTAACTTGTTCACCAATTAAAAAATGTCATAGCCATATTAAACTTAGATTGTGCCTGAAAATCTAAGTTTATAAATATTGGAATATGCTCTGAAAACCATTAAATTTGGTCTCTGGTGGGGCAAGGGAAATGTAATTAAAGTGCAAGTGGAAGATTTCATTATTCATGGTTTGGGATTTTTTTAAAGCACCCTCTCAGAACCCTCCTTGGATTTAATAAGGACATTAATTGATAAACTGCCACAAAGACTCAGGAAAAGTTAGCAATTTCTCAGGTTGGAACCAACACCCTCAAGTTAACTGGACCAGTACAGACTGCACTCTGAGAAATAATGGGCTTTCTTTCTAAAATATTGCTTAATAACTAAGCAGCTGCCAACAACCTCTGTAGCACCTTTGGCTTCATTAATTTATGAAGTGAGACTTCAGACTATGGGCATTCAAAGGACGGAGCAGAGTTCAGGGCTGGTGTGTCAAAAATATAGAAGGTCATGTCACAAAGGTCTTTGATGCAGCATAACCTTTAAAAAATATATTGTTGCCTCTAGAATGAATATCCAACAATGTCATTCAGGGTGATTTTGCACAAAATGTGGCATATGAATGCCTGCACAAGTATATATTAACACAGTCCCTTGTAGAATCTATTTCTGTTTGCTGATTCTTCCTCCAAAAAATTACTTATGTGAGCTGAGAATCAACCAGCTCTTCTCTGTCAGACCTCATCTGTTAGGAATGCAGATTTCTTCATATTATTTTGCCAGCAAACACAGATTACTTTGCCTAATTTGAGGTATGTAAGATTCACATGCATTTGACACCACCTCCATTTTAAGCATAGCCAAAATTTCTGTTTAGATACAGTGCAAATATCTTTGTTACTGCAAACTCTAGTTTTATTCTGAGGTATTTACTTCATGAAGCTTCCTTTCTGCTCAAAAGTCAAATCAGTGAACTTTTGTCTGCCTGTAAAATAGCACAAGCATGTCCCCAGGATCTGATTCTTTAAATAGAACAGTAAACTTTCCTATGAACTCATGGAAGTGTTCAGATAAACATGCTACTCTAGATTAATGCAGAGTTTAATATATAATGTTCTCCTCTTGTCTTGATCCACTCTGCTTTGATTAGTATGGAGTCTAGTTGCCATGTTTTGAATTAATCTTATTTATTAAATAAAAAGAAAAAAAGGAAGAAGAAAAAAATAAGTGTTTTAGTTGGTAATAAAGCTTGTTCCACAACTTGCATGAGTTCTAATGGGATAGATAAAACCCACAACATGAATTAATTATCTTGGTTATCACTTGACACATTCCTACTGCTAGCTTTTGCCACATGTTGTAACTGGACAAAGAGTTATGATGGTTCTACCTATAGAAGCATAACTGCACTGATGTAATCTCTCATCATGCCACAGGAGACTCCACTAGTATAAAAATGGCTCTTTACTCCAAGCAGAATCTCCTGTCTGTTATCATAAGTTAAGAAAAAAAGAATATCTTTATTCCGGAGTAAATGCTTACAGAACACTTTATTGGCTTAAAAACATTACTACACAGAAGGGGAGTTCCTACAAGCTGAAGTGTAGATATGAAATTTTACCTAATATTTTAAATCATTGCTATAACTTAACGTGTACAATCGTCATTAAGATCATTATTTTTGGAGAGTACTGTGATACTGTTTGCAAAATACTTGTGAGGTTGCTATAGCCAATGTGTAGACACTAACTCTACTTTTTATGAAGAGCAGCTAGTTAAAAATACTGCTGTTACATTACTTGTTACTTTGTGAATACAGAAAATTTCTAATATATTATGCAATATGGAAAATTCCTCCATATCATATAAGAGAATGATTTTTGATACCTCCCCACTGACATCTCTATCCCACAGGTTTCCTGTATGTTCATTAACATTTTCATGAAATCTCTGTAGTATTTTGCCACCAAGCACATGACATCACATTTCCCCTTGCTTTCAAGGTGTTAGTGTTCTAACATGTTGGTGAAATCCTACTTGATTTTCTTGGCATAAAATAAGATTTAAATATATTTTTTAATGCAAATGCATTAAAAGTGTGGTGCATTTTACTTGCATCCAAAAATGACTTTTGATTTTGCAGGTGGAATTTAAAGAGAGAATGCTATGTCTTGTGATTTTTCCTGTAGTCTGTCTGTTTAATTAAGTTCTATTTTGTTCTATGCAGTTCATATTATTCTTCTTAAAAAGTGTGGAACATTCTGGGTTCTGTAAGACTTGCTTATGCCAGCAATATCCTATTATGCTAAGCTGTGCACAATATTAACAGTATATTAGTTATTTCTAATAAAAGGTAAAAGGATGGTTACTTTTCCCTTTCAGCCTTCTTTATGACACACATTGTCAAATGAGATGTAGTTAAAAACCATGTTTTTGCATTCCATCACAGAAATTTAAAGTGAAAGAAGATGTCTAGGTAACATTAGTCAAAGTATGGAATGTGAAACCAGAGCCTAATGAAGAAATTTATGAAAAGCTGAACCAGAAGAACAAGGTTCTCCAGTGTTCTCCAGACTTTTTTCTGGCTTATATTTTAATGCATTCGGTTGTCAAACCCAGAAAGAAAACCTTGAAAATCAGAGTAATTATGTAATTTTCTGTCCATTTGAATTTTTATGGAGTTTGGATACTTGTTCCAAAGTTGTGAAGACAAAATTATTCTTTTATGAGAAGTATGGGCAGCATGGGTAGAGGTCTGCAATAGTCTGTCTTAATGTTTAATGTAAATTTTAGTTAAGGAACTTTATTTAAAGAAACCTCTAAAGATATTTTAAATTTTGGAAAACTGTGTATCATTAGTGTCATGGTGCATAATTTTCACATGGGAAAATCAAGTTGCTTCATGAATCATCCAGACTGCAATTCTCATTGGGTGAGATGACTGCATGTTCTTGGTGACTCTCTCAAAGCCAAATGCTTTCTCATGCTGTAATTTTTTGTAGTAAGAAGGGACACTTTTAGGCAAGTATTCATGGAACATCACCTTTTTTTGAAAAATATTTTCCAAGAAACTATTTATAAAGTATTAAACATCCTTTTATTTCCAATGGGTATTAAGTTGTATGTCACCAAAGTATGCAAGAAGAGACTATAATTAAAATTTGTCCTATATCAAAATAAATATGGCATTTATCTTTATGTTTAACACCCCTTGGGAGAGTTTAAAAGAATATTTTTAGTTTCCATTTAAAACTTTTAGATTCAGGTGCTGCTCTCAATACAGGTAGTATTTAATCTGTAAACGCTCATTTGATTACAGGAAAGCTTTGCAGTCCACAACATGTTGATAATATAAATACACATCAGAATTGAGCCATAACATTTAACCACAGATGCCTGAAGCATACTCATAAAACTTCACTCATAAAACTTATCAATTTATGCAAATTGCCTGCCTCACTTACCACTTTGATGCATTTGTGCACTTTGATGGCATTGCTTTTCTGTTGCAATGTCTTTCTTACTTAAAAGATAATTTCTTTGCATTGAATCACAGTATTTTTGTTATTGTCCTCAATGTACAGCAAAACTTCAACAAAATTTGCTGATAAAGACATAAGATAACTAGATGGCTACAGAAATAACACAAATAAGAGTAAGAAATCAATTATGGAATTATGTACATGTGACTAAGAAGCACAATTCATCCTGGGTTACTGTCTAAATACTGATACTTCCCAACAGGTCATTTGAAGCTAGACTCAGGAAATTATTTTTGAAAAAAGTGTATTACAAATATGCTGGGCTGATCTTGGCAAGCTACCAGGTGCCCATGAATAAGACTAAATGCTCCTGAGTTAAAGTGAGGGTGGTTGAAAGAAAAGAAAAGCCTGCACATGGAAATAAAGCAGAGACTCATTCCCTCCATCAACAGACTAAATCCAGGGAAGTAGAATTTCAGAATGCGTAGGAGTTGCTTCATAAAACAAAGAATGAGTTCTGCCCCCTACTCTCTTCACTCAGGTTTGTGGCTCAGCAAGAGTCTTGAGGTATGGGACATCCCTTTGGTCAGTTTGGTTCAGCTGTCCTGGTATGTTCCCTCCCAAATTCCTGTTCATCCCCCACCCATAGGCCTTGAGGAAGTTGAAGAGTAAGGGATGATAAAACAGCCCCGATGCTGTGGGTGCCTTGCTTGGCTGGACCTCAAACACTGATGTGTTATCAGCTCTGTTCTGGCCACAAATTCACAGCAGTGCTCTGTGAAGCCTGCCATGGGAGAAGTTACCTCCATTCCAGACAGACCCAATAAAATATAAAAGAAATGTGGAGATAAATTTTCTGAAAATTCTAGACTGCATCAGGTCTCCGGTTCAAGTATTCTCTTGATTTTATTTACTAATTTTATTATTTTTTTAATTGTAAAACAGATTTTTTTATATATTGTGGATTTTCCAAGTTTAGTTTTGGAATTTTAAAGTGCTGTGCATGGAAGTTTTACTCAAGTCTAAAGAATTCCTTAAGTGTGTATTTTTATGCATTTATGCATGCATTTACAGGTAATTTGTTTTATAAAATTCACATCTTGTTTATGTATTGTCAGAGTTTGAAATAAAAGTAGATTTTTTGTTCTGAGGTTTTCAGGAATCTATTCAATAATATGTTTTAAGATACAAGTCTCTGTTTAGATATTTCAGTGTGACTGACTTGTTAGTTTTGGTGAAGGAAAATTGAAAAACTTGAGTTGAAAATTGGAAGAATTTCCTTGGAGTTCATAATTTTTAAGAGAAAGTTTTTCCTTCTGGGGATTGAAAATGAACAAACCCAGCAAGAATAATTGTACTGGAAAGACTGTTTTTGCAGCAAAAACACTTGAACTTTTTACTTCTGTCTTATTTTGCAGAGGTTGCATAGAGAATTGGTCACAGCTATAAACTTACTTTGTAGCTACTTGATAGTAGTTTACTGGCTCTTCCTGAACCACTCAACAATGTGTACATTTGTGGGCCTCTCATCTAGGTCCAATTATTTTTATACTGCCAAAAGTACAGAGGAAAGTGTTTTGACTTGCTGCATCAGTTGTCTCTGACAGCAATTTAACTGTCTGTAGCAGGTAAGTATGAAAAGGATTGGCACAGAAGGTGAAAACAGCAGAATGAAATCTCCTTAACCTTGCTATGTGGAAAATGTTGACAGTCACCGTGCCAGTAAAACAAAACAAATGGTGCTCATGCTGCAGCATTACAGACATAAGAAAGTCTTTGTGGTGTTGTACATGTGATGTGAGAGTGTGTGTGGCCCGAGTTCAGAATCCTGAAGGTTTTTTTGGCTTAATGCTGTATAGCAAAAGTACAGTGCCACAATGAATCCTACTTTACATTTTGTGTGTTTATATGTCCGTGAGAGATTATATATGCAGCTTAATGTAAACAAAAAATGCTATAATACTTAAGTGGCTGTTAGCTTTTAGTCATGTGATGTTTTCAAGGTTGTAGATAAAAATCCCTGCGCTGAAAACAAGTGATCTGAACAATTAGATGCATCACCTGACTACTGATTAAACACATGCTTTCTTCTCTGTGCTAAAGCTTTCATCTTTTCGACAGTACTGTAGGCTCTGTTTCCATATTCTTTCACATCACTTAAATTACTTACGAAGTAAACATAGCAATACTGTCTAATATATCTTGGGTTTTTTGGTGTCTGTAATGACTTGGGAGATGGTATTTCAGTCAGCAATTGCTGACTCAAAAGACTTACTTTCATATCCATGGTTCATTACATACCTGTAAATCATGCAATAAAAACAGTTCAAGAAATTATTTGGTAAAAATTAATTGAACCAGCAAAAGGAGAAACGCTACTCATAGAAAAATTACGTAAAAATGCATAGTATCCTCATGTTGTTGGCAGTGGCTGGAAACTTAGGCATGGAAATTAAAATCTATTCTGCTGTTCATGGAAAATAGATGTTGCCTTTTATCCTTCTGTCTTCTTCTTTGTGTCAGTGACCTTTGGCTTCTAAGTTAAACGAGCTCTCCATTCACTGAGAATGTTGTAGTTATGTGATAATGTATAAACTGGGCATAGCCAGGCTGCTTTGGAAATTCTTTCATAGCACATCTGTGTGGCTCTGCAACTGCAAAAATTAGGGGCTAGAGCTCAGAATATATATGTGCAGAAACAGAGCCACAATGCCTCAAAATTATAGGATGCAAAAGGGAGTGGAATAATTGGAAAAAATTAAGTATCACGGTGTATGTTGAATTTCACCTAGCATGTAGCATGCTGAATAAACAATTCAGAGAATCTCGAAATACTAGAAAAAGTCTTTTTGAAAATGTTATCTTTCCCAGAGAAAGTAATTTTAGTGGATTTCAACCTCTGAAAGTTTTTCTAATAGGCATACCAGTGACTTGTTTACAGCAATTTGACTTATCTGAGCCAGCTTAGCTATTACCTGCAATGTACCTGTGACAACCCACAGCTAATTCTAAATAAAAAAAATATTCAGGGAAAATATTTAGGGAAGGAAATAAATTGTTCTAAAATTAGTAATATGCCTGCAGTAGTAAAGATATCCAATTTAGTTTACATCTGTTGAGTGATTTGAGAGTTTCATACAGATGTTGTGACCATGGTGAAACCAAGAGAATTCTTGCTGCCAAATTGCAGAGGTATAGGTTGGATGAAGAAGTTTCAGGATGGTCATGTCCAAAGAGCTACAGTAAATTGCTCAGTGTGCAAGAGGAGAGAGATGAGTGATGTTCTCAGGGTCCTTACAGGACACATACTGATTAATGTCTTAATCAATGGCACCAACAGTAAGATACAGTGCACCCTCAGCAAATTTGGAGATAATGCAAAGTGGTGCAGCTGACACACAGTAGGGAAGGGGTGCCATGCAGAGGAACTTGACTGGCTTGAGGAGTGGGCTAAAGGAAACTTCATGGACTCCAACAAGGCCAAGTACAAAGTTCTGTACCTGGGTTGGAGCAATCCCCAGGATTGCGGCAGGCTGGGAGATGAATGGACTGAGAGCAGCCCCACAGAAAAGGATTTGGAGGCTGGAGTCTTCATCCAGTCTATGGATAAACAGCTGGACATGAGCCAGCCGTGCCTGTATACAGCTCAAAAAGGCAATCACACCTTGACAGAAACAAAAGAAGCATGACCATGTTGAGGGAGGTGGTGGGTCCGGTTCTGGGCTTGGTAATTCAAGGTGCGACTGGTAAGATCCAGATGAGAGCACAAAGATAATGAGACTGGAGCATTTCTCTTGTAAGGGAAGTCTGAGGGATGTAAGCCTGTTAGCCTGGAGAAGAGGCAGCTGATTGCATGAAAGCATACAAATATCTTAAAGACAGATGTCATGAGACAGGCTCAGACTCTTCTCAGTGAAACCTGGTAACAGTAGAAAGGGCAACAGGCACAAATTGAAACACAGGAAGATCCACCTGAATATGAGGAGAACATTCTTTACTGTAGGAGTGACAGAGCACTGAAACAGGCTGCTCAGAGAGGTTAGGGAGTCCTCCCTCTCAAGATATTCAAAACATACCTGGGCATGATCCTGTGCAACCTGCTATAGGTGAATCTGCTTTATCAAGGGAATTGGACTAGATGATCTCCAGAGCCCTCTTCCAACCCCAACCATTCTGTGATTCAGTATGTTTCTGTGTGATTCTTCCCCTCTATTCTGTGCTTGTGAGTCCCTAGGTTGAGCAGAGAAGTTGTGGTTGAGACAACTGTGTTCAGGGCCAGGTTGAATGGGGCTGGGAACAACCTCATCTGCTGGAAGGTGTCCAGGCCTGTGGCAGCAGGGATGGAAGTAGATGATCTTTGAAGATCCCTTCCAATATAAACATTCCTGTGATTCTATTATTACAATAAAATATTAGTTCTTGGAATAATTTCCCATGCATAACACGGATACATCCTCTCTAATTTTGAAATTTAGTGCTATGATCACTAGCTTGCTTTATTTTAACATGATCCTTCACTGCGTCATGTAAAACTATATGTTCATTTTAAATACTGCTTTGGCAAGGAAAGTCCTCCACGTGTAGGCAATTACTTGCTTTACTAAGGATAATTTGCCTTTGCACTGAGAAAAGAAAATAGCAAGCCTTTTTTTTACTTAATTACAAATGCGTACCCTTACATTTGAAGCCGCATGCCAAAACCTGAAAACTGCATGCCAAATCAAGTGAAATACTAAAATGTAAAACTTCAAGTCAATATATACAAAAAGAACACAAGACTCTGTTATTATTTGTCATGAGTTGTAAAAGATTCTGTTACTTTGTTTTAAGAAAACCACACAGACTATTAAAAATTCACCAATAGAAGTTATGAAGCTATGTTTTTCAGTTTATTTCTTTCTACTCAATTTCTTTCACCACCAGAGCCATACCTGAGTTGCAACAAATTATCTATTAGCTCTATCATCTGAACTTTCCATGAGTTTACTGTTGAAAATTAGCAAGTACAATACCCGCTGCAGCAATCTGTGATGTGATGTGGACTTTCTATTGTTACAGTTATGACCTGCAGAGCTCATAAGTCCTTGCAGCTGCAAAGAAGCCAATTCTCCTCTCCCTGGGACATAATTTGAAGAATGCAGCAATACAAATCTTAGAGACGCTGGGAATCTGTTTGGTAGCAACAGTGGCAGCTAATAACAAAATGAAACTGGTTAAGGTGTGCAGGACACCAAAGTAATATGTGACAGGAGGAGAGGGGTCTGTTTTACATATTGACTGGGTTAGCAGGTTGAGCATAACAAGCTGGGCTACAGCTCAGTTTATTGTTTAACTTTGACTGATAATTTTCTTTTTGGGAGTCAAATGAGCTCAGTAAACAAATGGGCTAGTGTGATAGAAGGAGCAGCCCCTATGCAGATAGAGAGAAAAGCAAGAAAACCATTTTTCAGGGTTTCAGATCTGATTGCCCATTCTCTGTGACACCCTGTTGACTTGAATAGCCTGTCCTAGTAGAGGTTCTGTCTTCCTGCACTGTGTATACAGGTAGTATCCATGAGCTTCACTTTGTGAAGCACAAATACCCCTTTCCCCATTATGGCTGTCTGGACGTGCTGGAGGATCTCACGCTTCTCCTGTAGTAATTTCTTCTGTTTATTCCCCTAGAAAGATTTTTTACCTTTCCACTTAATTGAAAATGAACCTTATTTCCTTTGTCTATACATTTAAAACACATCGCAGTTTGAGGCAATGTTTGTAAGCAAATGCAATTCCTTTTTAATGGGAAAATGCTATAGCTAGAAAAATCATGCACTCTTTTGGGCACATAGGCCCTTTTCTAACCTCTAAGGTTATTTTTCTGCATTTGACTTGTTATTGATATCTTTTAATCTCAACCAGAATAAAACTATATCCAACTCCTCTTAAGTTGTTTATTTAATGTCTCAAAAAACCCCTCATGGTGCTATGCTTTTATTCTTCATTTACCTGTGGGTTATCATAGAAATTCATACATCTTATTACTGACAATTTATTAAGATAATCCCTAGGCATAAACCTGACTGGACCTATTATTTTAAGGTGACATCTCTTCTAAATTGTACTGCATGAATTATGGGAATCTGTCTGTGCTTAATATACTGAGCCCAAAATATTTTGCTCTACTGGTTGTAGATATAGTTTCCTGCACGTCTATCACTCCATGGATATATTTTCTATCTATTAGCATATGATTTTGTAGAGGAATTGGCAAGATTAAGTTTATTTTTCATTCTATAATGAATACTTATCTGCTGAAATATGGAAACAATACCAATTTTCACATTTTCTAGTGGTGAGTTGTGTTTTCCTGTACAATTTTCTCTTTGATGCAATTATAGGAATGATTTACTGATCTTGTTCCATATTCTACAAAGTGATGGTAACCTTTCTTTTGCTTTTATCTGGATTTTCTGGGCTGATGGTGCACCTAATGGTATCTTTTGGAATTTATGTTCTTTGTAGCAGGGATGAAGTTGAATATATAGCCTGTATCTGAAAAATAACATGCTGGTATGGAATTTAAAATAGAATTCTTTTAGTGAACTTGATGCTGTTATCCTCTGGCTGTTGTGTACCAACGTACTGCCTGGTGGCACTGAAAACACTAAGGAAACACCAGAGGGAAGGTGACACTATTTAACTTTTTTGTGCTTCATCTAATAGACATTCTGTCTGCAAGAACAGGATAGAATTCTCCTTAGTCCCACAGGAAATAGAAATTTAGATTGTTCAATATAGATACAAACTATGTTGGGTCTAAACCCCTGAAATGGGCATTTGTCATCTCTCTGAGAGGTTGGATCAGTTTTCCACTGCTCGTGGTTTTATTGCCAGGCTGACTACTGGTCAATCATTCTAAAATTTGTCTGATTAATCTGAGATTTGTATGTTTAGTTCATAATTATGTTTGTGAACGAAGTCTATCTTATTGTTCTCAGTTCACCACATAAAGAGAAGCCTGTTTTCTTACTGGAGTTTTTATGTTTCCAGGAGCCAGAAAGAACAAGATGGATTATTTTATTTATAGATTAAATACAAGAATTTTTTATTGGTTATATAAAATGGTCTCAATTCAGGTTAAAACTATATGTTCATACTGTGTATACAATATATATTCTTGTGATGAGGATGCATTTGGAAAGAATTTAAGACATAATTTAGAGACATTCTACATATAATATATATTATGAAGTGCTTGAAGGAAAAATCAATTTGAGTAGATGCAGTTATACATATAGTAATGTAATATTTCTAAAGATTATTTTACTGCACAATAAATTCAAACTTTATTAATTAGTTACTCTACTTAAAAATTAATTGAGCATTCATGTTCTTACCTTGTTTCATAAACACCTGTGGATATGTCTCTAATGCTCATCAATAATGACTAAAAAAATCAGTTGGTTTTGTATTAGTATTATTTTTTCACAGATAAATAAAATAAATGTCATTCTGTAGATGCAAGGCGAAAGTGAAATGTGAGATGGATTGAATATCTGTCAAACTTACTGACAGATTACTGACAAAACTGAACTGCAAGCATTCTCAATATGACTAGTAACATGAAAACAAAGCTATTTAAACAAATGAAACATTATGATTGGTTTGACAAATATGTTGAATTTTCAAATTCATAAAAGAAAATACATGACTGAGAACGCAGTGAAGACGGATGAATTAAACTCTTTAAGCATGTCCCAGTTGTATGACAAGATTCTCTGAAGGGAACTGGAAATACCATAATCTATCAAAATGCCTAGTCTCTATTTTGGTACAATACATAATATCAGGTGTAAAATACTGTCTGGATATATCCTGAGCAGGAAACCAATTAAAAGCTTCATCATGGGTCAAACTGTCTAGAAATATGAAGAACAAAATGAGAATTCCTAAATTCTACCTTTCTGTGTATGAGACAGTAATTAATACCAATATGAGAGACAGTAAGAATGCAACGTGTCCTTAAAACTTAGGTAACCCAGACAGCATGCTTTAACTCTGCAATGTATTATGTATTTCTTACTGTGAACTGGTTCTTTAAAAAAGCAGTAGGCAAAACACAGATTGCATTATACACGCTAAATACAAATTACATGACTATTGATAGATTTTTGTGGAGAACACGTATTTGGTCTGGTCAGAATGTATGCAGCTGGGGGTCTGGGGAAAGACCTCACATCTTCTGATAGTGTGGAATTAAAACTGGACAGAAAAATTAGAGTTTGCTGGGCTGGGTTGTTAGATTAATGCTGGTTGTCTCTGGTTTGGAAAACTAGCTACACATGATGAATGGTGTCTGCAGGCAATTACAGAGAAACAGAGCAGACTTGAAAACAAGCTGGAATAAAAAGTATCGTGGATAAAGCTATTTGAAAACAAACTGCCATGTTATGGAAGCTGGGCAAATGTAGAGGTGTATATTATTTAAGTTTGGGTTGATATTGACTAAATCAAAATAATAACACGTAGCAGCCTAGACCTGTAGCTCCAACTGTGGAAGTGTTAGCCTGTCCAAGAAAGTTGTTTGCAATGAACAGCTGTGGATTGCAGCAGAGAAATTTTCAGCAGGTTTAAGTGCTCTTGCAGCTTGCATGTGGAGAAAAGAAGAACCAAAGTCCTTGTACCAGGCAGAGACAGAGAGAGTGAGAAAGAGAGAGATGAAGGGAGCGGGTCTTTGGCAACTAAGATTCTGGAAGTTTGCAATGTCCTCACAGCCCCAACCACTTGGGGTTTCTGCCTGGAGCTTCTGCTGCTTTTCTTAATACTGTTTGTTGTGGTCAGGTTCCTCACTCACAAGGATGTATTTCTGTCACATGCAGCAGTGGCAATCAGCAGTTTGTCCTTGGGC
This sequence comes from Cossypha heuglini, assembly GCA_027576195.1. Classification (NCBI taxonomy): domain Eukaryota; kingdom Metazoa; phylum Chordata; class Aves; order Passeriformes; family Muscicapidae; genus Cossypha; species Cossypha heuglini. The sequence continues at coordinate 1,027,676 of JAODKT010001795.1, read as the reverse complement.
CTCCATTTTCAATCTCATTTATATTTTCAATGCCTTTGCTACTGTGTGCTGAGCTCCACATCACAGGAAGATGTATCTGGTACCAAGGTACATGTTGACCAAGTTCTCAAGATAAATTGATAACGACCAAGGACTGGGGAGGACAAATTTAGAAGGCGGCAAAGCCTAAGGCCTGTGGCATGCTTCTACTATTCACACCATTGTTAATGTGAAAAGTCACTCTCTGTTTTTTTAGGTGACTAATCAAATAGAGTATTAAGCTTCAATCAATTTGCTCACTATCAGCATTAAAGGTAAAAACAAGGTCCTTATGCATCCCAGGTTTCAAGTTCTGTAGACTAGACTATCGAATCCTTCCATTCTACTTCCATAAAATTTTCAAGGGCTATTTCTTATTCATATCTGTTTTTCCAAGTAATTAGTTGTCGAGAATTTTTTGAGATAATGTGTTGACACTTTACTGTACTCAGTTTATGTAAAGTATGGCTTGGAGATGTTGTACTTCCATTTTGGAGTGATGATGGTTGAATAAAATCTCATAGAATAAGTCAGCTTTTATTTTAACATTTAACTTTCTTGAATGTATTTCAGGCTGGTGTGCAAATAAAGGCTGAGGCAGCTTATTTTCCCATATACATTAAATTGTTTTTAATCTATTTACAACAACTCTGAGTATGAATACAATATACTAATACTGGTAAATGAAATAACTCTCTCCAAAGACCAAGAGATCCTGCCTTTTAAAGTGGCTAGTACTTTTCTCTAAAATATTTCCTTCTTTCAGTTCTAACCAAGTAAGAACCATGAGAGTATGTGTGTGGATGATTTATATAGTATGTATTCTGTTACAGAAGCAGTCCAAAATGATAACTCAGTAATTTTTTTAATTTAGTTTTTTGATGGTTTTGTTTCATTTATTTGGTTTCATTTTACTTCACTCTGCTTCGTTTATTTTATTTATTTTTCCATTTTACTTCAATTTTTATTGTTGAATCTTGTTACTGAGTTATAGTCAAAATATTTCTTGTTCTGCAACACGGGGATAAAGGAATCACTATGTGGGTGTAGAAACTAGATTATCAATGTTATGATACTAAATAAGCACAGTTGTTTCTTTTTGTGAGAAAATGTGAAGCCTTCTCATTGAACATTTTAGTGGTATCTACAACACTTAAACACATCAAAATAGCTATCTGTAGTCTTAGTGAAATGAAATCTCAAGCAAACAGTCCATTAGTGATAAATGATAGCACATTCCACTACACAAGAAACAGCATTTTCTGTTCATCTCCTTACATGGGAAATGGTTACTATCTTTGTTTAAAGAAGAAACTATTCCTATGGAAAAATTTTGCAAATGCCAAAATTATGAAAAGTGGGATATTCATTTAAGAGTGTTTTTATTCATTGATAATGAATAATAAGTGTCTCTTATGTCAGATTATTCCTGTAACTTAATATTTTGTGAAGGGGTAAAGCTGAATTATTCACTGCTTTAAGTATGTCAGGTCTTAACAGTTTTTTTTAAAAATGTTTCTGTTGAAGATTAATAATATAAACAGGTTGATTCTTTCCAGCGTCTATTAAAACTGTTCATCAGTCACAAAGCAAAATTAAATTAACATTAGTGTTATTGGTGTGTCCATTGAAGAATTATTAAAATTTCTGTCCTTTAAAACATGTTTATAAAGTCATATGTCTGATGTTGTGGAAGTATAATGTTCTTCACTGTTTGTTAATCTGAAAAGTGAAAAGTGGAATGTATGTGTCACCCCAAAATACCACAAGTCAGAAGATGGGAATTTCATCCTTGATGCTAAGTACCATCAAGGAAATTTTTTGAATATGATTTCGTTTTGGTGAAGTGGAACACGTCCAAGGGGATTGAGGGAGAGATGCGCTCCTTTCTTTCCTTCATACAAGATATTTCACAATAGTTTTACTTTACGTGTGGAGGTAGGTCTGAATAGTTTGAGATCAGAACTGTTCTTACAGATGTCTTTGTATGACAGCTAGCTAGCTAGCACCCAGCAGTAAAGTTAATGGTCATGGTCTTCTAATTCTAGAGCTCTTCAAAAGCATTAGCTAAAGGCAGAAGTACTTGAAGGATCTGACACAGAAAGGGTGGAGAGGTCAAGCTTCACAGTGATCTGAGAATTGGTTGTGCTTTAACTCTGTGATAGTGTCTGACCTGAGCAGAATAAACAGGGCAACTTGAATGGGGCTGTTTTCTGCATATGAATAGACCTGAATATTTACTAACAGCACGATTAAAATGTGCAGCATTTTTTGTTGTGTACCCTGACTCTCCAATTCCCCTGCTTCTGTTACTCTATCTTCATTCTTTGTTCCTCCCACTATGCCACTCTTCTTATTCTTTACTTGCAGACATTTTCTAATTTTGTTGTCACCCCACCTCTCCTCCCTTTTGTTTCACAGTGTCAGGAACAAATTTTGTTAATATTGTGGGAATTTTGAACAAAGAGATATGGAAACATCAAATATGAAATTTCATTTAATAGCTGCACACTATTGAAAATTTGGAACTCAGGTGATTTGGAGCACAGTAATCACAAGCAAATTGGTTGACTTCACCATTAGTTTATTCTTACTGATGATGCATGCACCCTGAATGGGGGTTTTTTTAAGCTTACATAAGCTTTTGGTGACTTTGTTTCACTACACAGTGAAAATTACACCAGGCTAGGGCAGCATCACTTTTATATCCAATTTGCTTCTGAGGACAGCACCCAATCAATTTTAAGATGCATTAAAAAAGTTATAAAAGTAGATTCTCACTATCATAGGATAATAGAATTAGACATTTAAATAAATTGCAAGACAGTGCAAGTTCACTTAATCTTTTGTCATTTCCAATATTTCCTGAAGGAACTTTCATCTGTAAGAGCTTTTGTTATCTGAAAATCCAAACCCATAATTTTCTTTCTAAGCAATGAATACTTTTAACATTAACTCATTATGAATTCATTAATGCAGCAGTCTTTCAAGGATTGCAAAACTAAAGTAACTTTTTTGCATAATTATAAAAGAAATCTATGATAAATATGATTATGGCTTCTGTATAGTTGCACAAAACCACTTAGAAAGGACAACAATTTTACCATTTCAAATTTAGGCAAAGCAAGACAGCTTATCCATGACATTTCATTTTTTTATCTTTTTATTATGGTAATACAGACTTTCATGCACTTATGAATAGTTAAAACAATTTTCATTAAAACTTTACCTGAAATTCAGCTGAAATAGATAATTTCTGTGAAAAGCTGTACCATACAGGCTGGAGTATTAACTTAGAGAAATAATATTCAACTGAAAATACCCTTTTCAAATAAGAAATACTTCATAGGTTTATTGACAAATCGTGTCGAAATCTTCACTCTTCGTTGGCTTCAAAAGTAGGTCTTGGAAAAAGGATCCTGCAGAGGGAGTCAGATCCCAGCTAAGCATCTCAAGTAGTTCTAGACCATGAAGATAAGAGCTGTTCCTTGAAGGCAAGACAAAGCTGTCCACAGTCAAGAGACCAAAATCAAGTAAGATTAAATGGTATTAAAATGCTCAGACTCTACTGACAGAAATATCTATGGATTTAGAATTCAAAGGCATCATAGGTAGATTAACCTCCACCAAGAACTTGTGCCCACTTAAGAAATGCTGTTGTAATGCACCATTTCCACTTCTACTGTGTTTAAGCTGTGCAAAGATGAATGAAGAAGACATTCCAAAACTTATTTTCTCCTGATTCTTCTTCCTTAAAAAGGATATGTACTAAAAAAAAAAAAGACTTTGTGGATAGAAGACATTTTCATATTAAAAAAAAATATATAGATATGACATTTTAACTTATCCTTCTATTTTCAGCAGAATTTATAGGAGACCTTGTGACACTAATGCCTTGAGAAACTGTTTTTACTGGATATTTCCAAGCAATGGAAACATATCTCTGTGACTTGAAGCACAGATTCCCAAAGATATTTAGAAACTTAATGATGGTTAATTCCAGCTCAAGGTAGCTATTTCAATACCATTAGCAATCTCTGATTCAAAAGACTCTTTGCTTTAATGAAGCCATAATTATTGTAGCAGAAGTGTTTATTTAAATGCACACAGACATTGCATTATACATATCACATTCAGACTAGCTGAATTCAGGTTTCATGATGCCTGTAGTTAAATAATCTTTCCTCCTATTTTCCCTTTTATTTCCCCCACAGATGTTAGAACCTATATTTAATCACCTTGTTCAAGGTTCTTAATTATGCGAATGTAGGTAATATTTCTGACAACAAATAGAAAAACGAAAGATGGAAGTGAAAGCTAAAACCATATGACACAAAACTAGTTTAACTAATTTGGCCATAATATCAAAAATAATTAAGATAAAATGGATGTTTTGTGTAAATATAACAGCAATTGAATTCAGGATATGTACTAAGTAGGACATCTCAGCACATACATGTAAACTGTATTGCAGAAGGAGACTGACAGAATTAATGGTCAACAAATTTCTGTGCAACACAGTGAAATTTAACAGAATGTTGATGTTCATCTTCCACTTTTTGAAAATTTTAGTGTAAATACTGACTGGTTGGTTGAGCTGGTGTCTTTATAGACAATTACACAAGTCCTTTAATCATGAAACCTGATAAGCAAGGAGCATATTAACGTAACAGAAATAAATTGAGTTTATTGAATGCTGTTTTACTGTTCATTGGCTAATAGATACCAAGACTTGCTCTTTGTCAGGAAATGTAAGGTCTGAATATTGGTTCAGACAATTCTTGTAAAAAAACCCTCTATGGAGATAGTACTGGCAGAGCTGTCAGATCTGAACTACGGAAGACAGAGTGTGTCTTGGATCAATGGCTAATGGCCACAACAATAAGAGAGAAGGTAAGACCTGAAAGTGGTGGCTGGCCAGAGAACCTTTCTTACCTGAACTTCTAGCTTCCAGCAAAGTGCTTGTTGTATTTTCTCTTCATTCCTCTCCCAGACCCACGTGCAGAAGCTATCACCTGGCTTTGTTGAACTTCATGAGGTACACATGGGCTCATTCCACAGGCCTGTCCAGGATGCTCCAGGGGCACATTGCTTTCCTACAGTGTGTCAGCTGCACTAATCACCTTCACATCATCTTCAGGCTTGCTGAAGTGCACTTGATCATGGGATTTTGGCACTGTTTGGGTGGAAGCAACCTAAAGGCTGTGTTTTCAACCATGCTGCCATAGGCAGGGATACTTTTCAGAAGACCAAATTGCTTAGAGCACCATTGAGTTTGGCCTTGAACATTTCCTGGGATGGGGCATTCACAACTTTTCTGGACAACCTGTCCCCGTGCCTCACTACCCACACAGAAAACAACTTCATCCTAATATCTAATCTAAATCTACTCTTTTTTAGTTTTAATCTATTCTCCCTTGTCTGGCCACTACATGCTCTTGTAAATAGGCTCTCTGTCTTTCCTGGAGGTTCCCTTCAGGTACTGAAAAGCTGCAATTAGGTCACTTCAAAGTCTTTTTTTTCCCAGACAGAGTAAAACCAATTCTCTCTGCCTTTCCTTGTATGAGAGGTACTCCATTTCTCTAAATTCTACAAAGTCTAAATCTGAAACCTGCTATCTAGCCTACTGATGAAGAAATAAAATAGCAATTGTTGCACTCTTGAGAAATAGCAATTGTTACTGGTTTCCATTTGGAATTTGAGCCATTGGCTTTATTTCTCAGAACGAGGTCATCCGGCCAGTTCCTGTTCATCTAAGAGTGCATCTGCCAAGACCATATCCCTCCAAGATATGGCCACAGTGTTGTGGAGAGCCATAACTAAGGGCCTTGTAAGATTAAGTAAATGACAAGTTCCTCTTCTCTGCTGATGCAGTCACTCCACTGCAGAAGGTCACTGGGTTAGGTGGACACAGTTTGCCATTGTTGAAGTCCTGCTGGCCGTCCCTAATTTCCTCCCTGTCTTCCATATTAATCAACATAACTCTCAGGAAGACCTTCTTTGTGGCTATACCAGACACAAAACTGAGGCTGACTGGTCAGTAGCTTTCAGGGCCCTCTTTTCCAACTTCTTTCAAAAGTGGAATGAGTGACTCTCTTCCTGGTCACTGGGGACTTCTCCTGAGTGCCAAAACTTTTGAAGTGTGACCGAGAGTGGCTTTGCAAGCACACCAGCCTATTAACAGGATTTCTGTCTGTGCACCCATAAATTTTGCAGCAATCTTGTAGTAATGCAATTATATGTATAGCTTTCTTACAGTGCTTAATTTGGTTAGATTTATCAGGAGACCCAAAGGTGAAATGCATTTATACAGGCACCAGAAAGACACTAAGTGCATAAGCCTGTTTTTCATAAGAATCTAGGTTAAAAATGCATTGTAAGAAGTTCATGGTGAAAGTATGCACAGAATCTTCCTGAGCCCAAAAGAATAGATTTTACTCTACTGTTTTTTCCCCCACTCCTTTTTACTTTGGAGCAGAAACATGCATTCCTTTTTGACTTTTTCACCTTTCAGGCAAATATGGACAACTTTTATAGGCCAGTATAATTTATCCAAATTCCATGTTTAACTTATTTGTAAAACTGCCAATAAGAGCATTAAAATATCAACAAATGTAGTTCTTCCTGTTCCCCATTCAAATCAATGTTCTGGTATAAAATGAATTTTGAAAGAGTCAAATATTATCTGAATTATTTTCTCAATTAGGTGGAATTGGCTAACATTGATAGAGTATTAGATCATAGTTTTTGTTCCAAAAATGTATGCTCAAATTGACTCAAAATATGAAGTATACTAAAATGTGGAAGGTTAATATATTTATAGTGCATTTAACTGGGTTTACTTATCAGTGAAATTGCATATATGTCTTTTCTCTGCATTTGTGTAATTCATGTTTCATTTCACCTGTCATCTTCAAAGAAGTATCTACAAAGCAGATAATGATTTGATGCCAATAGAAATTAATTGTTACCATGGTAAGGTGACAGAACTTTCTGATGTGATTGTTTCCCAAATCATTCTGTCTATCTACTATTTTGTAGAATTTGCTGGACTTTAAAGATGTAGTTTTTTTCAAACTTTTCAAAGATGTACCTGGTAGGCTTAAAACATATCTAGTTTGTTATGTTTTACATATTTATTTGTCTCTGCAAATGTGGAAGTACTTTTTTACACTCTGATGAGGGTATCTGCCCAGCCTAGACACATTTGGGATGATGCTGCTCTCTTACACAACTGCTTCACAAAGAGGAAGTAGAAAGCCTCTAGGAATGATTAACCTATCTGACAACTCAGCTGGTACAAGATTTTGTGGGTGCAAAGTTTTGCCTCTGTCATCTGCCTGCCAAAATGTCCACGGGTGAGGGGCATGACTACATTTTGTCAGTTTTGGCCTCATTTGAATGTTAAGTACAGCAGAGTCTCTTCTCACTGACCTTTGTTTAGCACACCTCTCTGGAAATAGGACACGATTCATTGTTAAACGTTGCCACATGAAATATGCCTGCACCAAAACTGAATGATCCATCTGGGCAGGCTTTATGGCAAGAGCTTAGAGGTGATGTCATAGTAATGGAAAATTTACTGTGCTTCTGGTTTTCTGTGAGTCTTGAGATGGATTTTGTCAGTGATTTTTCTATTTGGCTTCAGTGCCAATCTACTTCAGTTGCTCCTCCTTGCCTGTGTCTGTGGGTGTTGTTCTCTTATTCCTGAACACCTGGAAAACAGTGGTATTTAATTTGTTGACACAGGCCAATAATCCAACCCATTACTATGAGCTATGTTAAATTAATTACTAGGATGCCGTTACATCAATCCTGTAATCATTGTTGTACCTACTATTGTATACTTTAATAGCTTCTTTGGCAGACAATATTTCTTTCTCATTGATGCCATACTGGAATTATCTTTGACCTCACTCCTTGTTGACACGTTTGGCAGTATGCACTTAACAATAAGTTCCTTATTTTTGAGCTGTAATAATCTGTATATGAACAGTGATTTTCCATTTCTCAGTTTACTCCACTAGAGTACGAAAACTGTGGAGGGTGACTAATAATAATGTAATGATTGGTAATTTATGTAGTCAATTTTTAGTCTTTGGGTTTTAGTCAGGGCCTTAAGTAATCAAACTGTGGCCTCAGCGAAAGATCTAATACCACATTTAACTTATTTTCTCTTCTGCAATTTATTTCTTGTCTTCAATTTCACCTCTTAGAATTTCTGTATGTATTTCTACTTTGCATGGTTGTAAACTTGTCCTGTTACAAACCCAGCAGGTCTGAGCACACCATCAGATCCCTTCGATGAAGCTCTTTGGGTGCTGTCACCCCTCTCTGTCTCCAGGCTGGCAAATTCTCATGAGGCTTTATGTGCAAGTTTAAAGGCCCTGCCAGAGATTCTCTGCCACTGTTTTCTAAACTGTCCCTGCATACAATATGATCTGAACGCTTCAAATGCAGCAAACTAAATAATGCCCACGAGAAAGTATTAATGTTTTAAGAGTACATTCTCATAGGTAAGGGAGACGATAGCATTAGAGTATGAAAACATTTACTTTTTGTTTTTACTAGTTTTTCTTGGAAGGAAAGGTTACTGCAGACTACATTTGTGATTGGGACTTGCATTTAGTTAACTTTGCTTAATGCGCCTGTATAAATATTGATCTCCTCTTCCTATTAATTATGCAAGCAGTGGATGACATAAATAATGGTTCTCAAAATAGGGATAGCTGATAACCACTCCTCACAGCTGTAGGAGTAGAGTTTTAAGTTAAATAGAAGCAAGTACTGCAAATTAAACAACAAATTCTCATGGTAGTAGAAATCTGGAGTGGCAAAAAGTTAACCCTTTATATATATATAATCACAATATATTTTAAAATAAATGTATACTAATTAATCACAGTGTGAAAAGACAATTAAAATAGTTCATAAAATTCTGCATTTCAACAGTAAATGCTGCGTATCAGTAGAAAGTTCACTCAGTCAAAGAATGAAAAGTTAATAAATGTAGACCTAATCATAAAATGTGAATTTTAGACACATTTCAAAAAAACTGGTAGTGGCAAGATGAATACTACAACAGGGTAAATTTATCCAACCAAGCAGCATATTTGTCATACTAAGAAAAAAGGGGCATGGTCCCATCATCAATGTGTTTGCAGTAAAGTGAGAAAAGCTTTTAATTAAAAAAAAAAGTGCAAAATTGGTATTTTGAAATAGGAATCTGGTGCATGTCAGCATATGTTGCCTCATTTTTCATTGTACATTTCCACAGCAGAGTGGGTTAAGAAATGCTGATGGTGTCCTACCAGTTGTTTTGCTCTCCTTCATCTGATTAAGGGTAATTTTGACTTGATTTGAACTGTCACAGGAGTTGAAGAAAAAATTTTTCAATGTTTGTCATTCAGTGGGCTTAATGGGCTTTTCAACCTGTTACATTCTTTGCTTTTGATTGTAATATGTAGTTCAAACAACACCAAATCATGATCTACCAGTTGACAAAAATTTTGCTTGATGGTTGAATTTTGCAGTGTTTTAGCACTTCTACAATAACTTCCACAATGAAATAAAGGAGGTAGCTGCTCTTATCCAATAGCCTCCTCTTCCTCAATACATGCTCTGGTTATCAGAGTTGGTCTGCTGGCACCTGACAACTGATTTCATAGATCAGACACCAAAAATCACCAAGTAACAGAGAAAGTCAGGGAGGAGAGCTCTAATTAAAGACAAATAGAGAAGTCAGGGTTTACTGTAGATAAGAATTGTCATTGTAAACGTCTTGTTGCACTCTGAGGGAGATGAGCAGAAAGTTTACTAAGGCAAACAGTTTTACATGTTTGTACTGCATGGGCAAAGAAGGCACATGTTACATCAAGGCAAGGTAGGCTGGCAGTACCAGAGAATTCCCTCTTGTGACACCCGGCCCCTAAGGGTGAGGGTAACTCAGGCTCTTCTTTCCATATAAACAAACAAACAAACAAACAAACAAACAAACAAACACACACATACACACACATACACACGTGTGTGTGTAGGGTTAATTTCAGAACAATTTGGTTGTGATGGAAAGGATGTATGTAGTGGGTTGGATTACTATCTGTAGAAATATAGCAATATAAAAGCATAAAAACACTTAAGAAGAACTATGAAAGAAAGAAAGAAAGAAAGAAAGAAAGAAAGAAAGAAAGAAAGAAAGAAA
>JAODKT010001795.1:967714-992818 GCA_027576195.1 Cossypha heuglini | reverse complement strand
TTGGTTTTTTTTTTGGTTTTCTTTTTTTTTAAATTATAATCTTTTTATGTGTGGTGTTTCTTGCATTTATTAATTTTCCTACTTATCACTCAGTTGTTGTCATTTACTGCTTATGAAACTTTAAAAAATAAAGCCTATGGCTAATAAAATACAGAGCCTTATGTATAGTTTTAAACACATAAATAGCCCTACTGACTTCAAGAAGAGTGAGTCATATGTAGTAAGATTTTAATTTTGGTTAGGAATGCACTTCTGAAAACAATTTTCTGGTAGTTACTGTTTTTGTTGTTGCACATTTTCACACAGCCTTGAGTGCATAAACTTGGTTCCTGGTGTAGGATATGGAAGTAGAAGACAGATTTTAGGAATACTTTTAATATAAAATCCACAGATCTACTGAACTTTTGTGGAATACACGAATACACTGGTATTAATTTTTATTTCAGTTTTAGTAGCTACTGGCCCCATTACCTTTTCTCTCCTAAGCTGATCTTTGTGACATCTTTTATCCTATTTCCTGTTTTTATTTCAAAAATTGAATTTTTGCCATATGATACATAAAAATAATGGGGTCCTGACCTAAACTTCAAAGAAACAGAGGATAAAATTAGTCTGATTAGCCAAAAATTTAAATAATAAAAAAATTTCCTATGTTGCGCCATTTTAACTGTGTTTAAATAAAGTGTTTACTACGTCTCTAGGTGTGTCCAGAAAAGAGAGGGGAAAAAGTAAAACATAATTTCAAACACTATGTGTTCATAGGGATTTATTTTACTTCAGTGATTTTGTAACTGATTTATTTGTTTCAAAACAAAAAGTATTACAAGCTACACTTTAGAAAGGATAGCCTGACAAAATGCAATAAACAATTTTGTCCCTTGTATATTTTTTCAACTGTAATTTCTTATTTAACCACAGAACTGAAATTAGTTAAATTGTCTGTGAATTGACAAAACAGTCAAATTTGAAAGAAATAGCTGGATCTCAGTGTGTGTGTAAAGCAAGAACTAACGAATGAGTCTGACGTCCTACAATCATTATAGAAGTGGCACATTAAACTGTTAAGAAAAGGGGAAAATTTTAAATGGCTTCAGTAAATTATTGCTTTCCAGTGATTTTTCAAGCATGCACAAAAAGGCATTTTCTCAATTTCTTTTAAATTGCTAGTCCCAGTGTTGAATATTTTGTGTAACTGCCATGATGTAAGACACACAAGAGCTCAGGGTTTTCTACCTGTGTATTTAGGCTGAAGCCCTAAGCCCTCCAGCCTCTCCTCAAAGGGCCGGTGCTACAGCCCTGACCAAGATGCTGCTCTGCAGAGCTCACTCTGGTTTCTTGATGTCTCTCTGGGACTGCTGGGTACCAAATTGCACCACTACCTCTGGTCTAAAGAGAGAGTGGAAAGTCCTTTCCTGGTAGCCACCGCTGCTGCAGCACCACCCCACTGGTGTGACATAGCTCCAGGAAATTCTGCTTGTGACTATACAGTAGGTTTAACCTCATGGGCTAGAATAGGAAAATACACCTCTGTCTCAAAATATACCATGCTTTCCTTACAGAGAAGACAAACTTGACAATCAGTGATCTCATGCTTGAAAAACTTGGTATGAAGGCGAACACCAGCATTTGTTTCCTGTAATTTGGACAGTTAAAGTTAAGTACATAACAGTGTAGGACCATAACTTTTAGGATATACCTATTTATTTTATACAGTTTTCTAGCAATATTACTGCTCAAGATTGAATGTTCTGCTTGCCAAACTTCATCCATCATCAGTAATGTTGCCTGGTTTTAGAAGTCAGTGTATGGAGTCTAAGTAGCATTGGCCCACGCTTGTGAAAAATTTAGTGCCTGGACTACTTGGCAATGCACAATTACAATTTTTGTTGTATCCTGAGATTTCTGAAAGGCTTACAGATATTTATGACATCACCATGGGCAGAGATGGTGCCATATTCTTACATCTTGGCACAGTCTGGTTTAAAGTGAAGTAGCCTGGGAATGGAATTCTGTATAAAAATAACTTAGTGATCTTAGTGATCCCTAACTCAGACTTTATGTTTTCTAGAAAACAGGGGTACTGTTTTCAGTGAACTAATTAGTCACCTCATTTTACTAAAATCTGCTCTGTAATCTGCATGCCATCTGTTCACTTTAGTCTATAAAAAACAAACTTTAACTCAGCTCTGTAATTATGTCACCAATCATTTCAGTTTGTTCATAGTTGTCTTTTTGAAAAAGTGCATCAAAATAAACATCTACTTGTGCAGAATGTGTTCTTGATGATGTCACATGGAAGGCCCTAATTAATGGATATACTTGACATATATTCCTCAAGACACAGTAATCTATATTCTCTATGCTAATTTTGAAATACACCTTACGGCTCTTTCTCGGTGCCTCAGTACCAGGAATACTCATCTCATAGATCTCAGTGAGGAGAGCAGGTTACTTGTATACTGTGCTAATTACAGGCCCAGTCAAGGAATCAAATAAAGATACATTAAGTATCTCAAAAATCATATTAACAAAGAAAAAAGAAGAAAGTAAAATAGAAGCACAGTGGGGTGTCTACTGAAACAGAAAATTTGTAACACTCTCTAACAGGATAACCCCCCATTATTAGCTATCCACCATCAGCCAAACGGTTACTTCCGTTTGCAAACATTCAAGGTCTTTTCTTTGCCCTCCTACATATTTTTGTTTCAAGGACATTCTGAATTTTAGCAATTTGAAATATTTTTCTAACAGTTATCTGATTTATTTGTAAGTAGTGGGGCATATGACTTTTCTCATTTGACAAGTTTGTTTAAGCAGTTCTTTCAGCTTCCTGATGTTCATATCTTTGCATTTATTGAAAGTAATCAGTAAACTTGACTTAGCTATCCAGGGGTTTTCCCTGCTGGACCACATTTCTCTAGATCACACGGAAGATCTCTTATCATACAGAGTAACATATTGCAGGATGGGTTCTTTCTTTAGCATCCTAACATGAGTCATCAGAATCCATTTTGTATTGAATTTCTCCTTATTAAACCAAATATCCAGGGGGAAAATGAAGGTAAATAAAACTTCAAAGGCATATGACCTGAATTGTATACAATACTGAAATGACAATTCACTGCTAAGTGACATAAAGGAAGGGGAAAAAATGCCTGTTTCTCTAGAAGGTTGTTCTCGTACTTAGTTTGCATTCCTTTCAACATGAAACACCAGAAGTAAGATATTCTGAGCTGTTTCAACACTGTAGCACTTGTAAAGAGAGGCTTTAGTTAACTGAATTCTTCAAAAACAGCTAATTCTTTTACTACAGGAAGCTTGTCTTCTCATTTGTTTGATAGCCTCTGGGAACATGCTAGATTTAGACTAAATCATATAGCAACTATTTTATTACTCTTTCAAAAAATGTGGTTATGTATTCTTTTGCTACTCTTAGAATATCTCTGCCCTTACAGAAAAATTGTTTGCATAGTGTAGTATTTCAAGCATTTACTATTCATAGTATTTAGAATACATTTAGGGAGCTGGCATTTTGCTCTTGAGTCTCAGTTTTATGCAGTAGAATGTGGGCTAGTAGACAGATAAAGCTACTCTTAAAATTTGTGTAGTTTCTCTAGCCATTTTCACAATTTTGAAGGCAAAATATTTATTTATTTCCTTCATTAATCTTTCAGTTTATGGAATGTCTCTGAAAAGACAGTCTCTCAACTTTTTGTAATATTTATATTAAATACTTATATATTTGTTTTAGGAATCTCATAAAGTAAATGACAATGTGGTTTTTATGCACATTCAAATTTAAAACTTCATTGCTTGGTGGAATAGATCACACATGTTGGATAAGATTTCTCTCATTATTTTGCATAATAAAGGAACCCTTGATGGAATTTGCATGTTTAAAATTTGTCTGCTCCTAGTCATCTCTGACAATTTAGCTTGAAAGTTTTGCTCCAGTGTCTATCTTGGTTGGCAGAATTTATGTTAATTCAAAACACATATTCCAACCTTGAGAGATCCCTCCCAAACCAAACCATTCTGTGGTTTATGATTCTATATCCTTTCCTTAATGTTTGCAAGTGAAGTTCAAGATGATCCAGCCTAGGACTCTCAGGGTGGTGGTCCCTGCCAATCCTGGGGCTTGTTAAGCCAGACTTGGTGTTGTGCTAACCATAGCTGTATCACCTTTGATTTGGAACTGACTGATGGTAGAACAGTTCAAAATGTGAATGTCCAGTATCCAGTTCTATCAAAAAAATCTTGGTGAAATAAAGTTAATACTCTGACTACTCTTAGTAAACTTCTCAACCTTTTTTTTTCCCATTTGTTTATTTTTATAGTTAAAAAGAAATTGCCTCAAATCTGCTTTGATTTCATGTAAGCATTTGATGCATGCAGTTTTTATTTTCATGGAGCTCATCCTCATTTACTTCCACTGATCGCAGCTGTGACTTCCTGGTACCTTTTTGTTGCCTTCTTCTTGATTCCTAATTAATATTCTGGTTGAAGAAGTGGTTTTCCCTTTTGCTGGGACACCCTTACCTTAAATCACAAATGGGTTCATACATGCACAACCACATGAATATACAGATGTATGCATGCACATATACAATACAAACCTAATACAAGACATGTATTAAAAATACTTTGTCCTTATTTTGTTTTTTTTTGTTTAAAAGATTTAAATATTTATTTATTCTAGATAACTAAATTGATTAGATAGCTAATCTGGAATAAATATGTATTGATCTCTTGTTCTTTCACAGGTATCTCTTATAGCATATTTTTGACTTGCCTCTCTTCTCTGATATGATCTCAGGTAAAATCGCTCTTCAAAAGTTTCCACTACATTGCCAATAAAAGCTTTGGTAATATGGGAAGGAAAAAAATTCTTTTAAAGAGATTAGTGAAGAATAATTTTTAATAAGAGTGATAAGTAAGACTTATCACTAGGAAACTCCAACTCATAAAATTATGGAAAAAGAGGTAGTGTCTAACCTATATAGACAATTCAAGAAATAGATTCAACATAAAAATTGACACTTTCCTGAGACAATTACTTCTAGCTGAAAAACAGTACTGTGCTGAGAAAGTATGCACAAATTCAGAGAAAAATATTTAATAGTATTTCTCAGAAGAAGAAGCTGCTTTCTTTTCTAAGTTTTAGTGAATTTTTTTTCAGTATTTAATAAGGATCATTATAACCATGTCTTTTTTTTTTTTTTTTTTTTTGATTATGACATGAGGGGATTTTATTATGACTTCTGGACTTTATTTGTTTTAATATTTTCTGTCATGTCACAGAGGATTCTTTCTTTACAAAGAATACTTTGGACAAAACTTTAGTAATGTCTTCTAACAAGTACGTAACAATTACAAAATAATGGTTACCAATTTCATGTGCTGTCATCATGAAGTTTTGTAGAATCTGGAAGACTGAGTGCTGGGCAGAGATTTATCTCTGGACCTTTTATCTAAAATTTGACACTTTAGGAATAATGATGGTATAGAAGCTTGGTCTTTAACAATGATTTTGCCCTTATTTAGGATTCATAAGGGCTTGTGCACCATTGAAAAGAGTTTAATTGCCTTTAAATTCTTATTGAATTTGTACTTACCTCACTGAGCATTATCTAGTGCTAGATAAGAGAAAAGGACAAATGCCTTTGATGGCAGTGACACCTTTACATTAAAAGAACAGCTGATGAGGATTCCATACTTTAAAAAACCAGGCTGAATATAAATGAGCAATTGAATGTATTGCTTTAATGTGATTTTGGAGTGTCCCAAATTGTTGAATTCTGATCACTGACTCTGTCACGCACGTCATGTAGTCAAGACCTCACTGAGTTTGCAGAGTTGCATTCATCAATATAACACAAATTAAACTGCTCTGGAAATGTAACAGCAAATCAGACTTTGCAGGTCATCTAAGAGTGCTGCTGAGATTTATCAGAGCACGTCTCCAGGAGACAGTTCTAATCAGTAAGATTTCCTGATTTCTCTCAGATCCAAAAAGCGCGTAAGTAAGGTTGGACAGTCTGAAATTACTATCTACTTGAATCACAATTCAGTGGGTGGGGGAGTGAACATATATTTAATATATCAGATTTTATCCCTCAACAAAGGGGATTGAAAACAGAGAAAGAAAACATACTGTGTGGTTCCACTCACATCTGACACACTGTCGACTGTTTTCTGCTTTCTCTTATTTAGAAATAAGGGAACAAAATGCAAATAAAATGGTTGTCCAAGACAACCTGGCGATGTGAGTTATATTTTTATAAATGTTATAAATGTGTAAATGTTTGTATCTCATAGGCTTTGGTTTTCCTGCTTTGAACGGTGATTTTGAGAATATGGAGTCTTTATCACAGGACGCTTTTTCAGAACATCAGTGAATTAGTAGAGAAGCTAGAAAAGATAAATATAATCCAATGTCTTTTTTGCTTGACAATGGCAAAACATAATTTAAGCACTTCATATGGAAAGTTTCCACAAATTACTTCTTTCAGCCACCTATCGTGAACAGGTACTGAACATCTTGATTTTTATTTTTCACCTTGTTGTGCTGAAATATTGTGAAGCGCTGTGGAAAAATGTTCTGTGGGAAGATAAAGCCCAGCATGGAGGAGCACCTGGGCTGGTAATAGTTCACCAGGGATAAACTGTGTGCACACATTAGGATGAGGAACACTGAGCTTGGTGCACTGCCCTAAGAGAGGCAGAAAACGGAGAATGGAGCAGCATGGAGCTGTTGCTGTCATGGTCTGTTCAGAACAATGTAGGTAAGAGAAATTAAGATGAAGGAATGACCCAAATGGTGACTGAAAGTCCAACTTTGGCTTGACAACACATTTTCCTTTTCTAGCAGCCACATAGGCTAACGAGGTAAAACCTGTATATGTTTGACCTGTATGACTGAAGTCACTCCAACTCCATGTGACCATGAAATGACATGAACTGAAATCTTTTCCCCACCCTCAAAAAAATCAATATGAATATAACTTTAGAGAGGAGGAAGATCAGAGGAGATGCTGGGAAAGTCAAAAGGCTGTACCCATCTCCTCCCATAGGAACACCTATTGGGTAAACATTATTCCGAGGAAATACAATTGCCTATGTTTTCTGACATCAGTGGATTTATCAGCAGTGACTTCTGAACCTTATTCTGTCATAATAGTCAGTAAATTGCACTACTTTTGAATCTTGAATCTTGTTGAATGTTCCCAGGCTTATAGTGTAACCCAAATTATTTGTGCACCTAGGATTGTGAGTGTGGCAAAATTTACAGTGTAAGTTATGTTGTTTGTGCATCTTGCATCTTTATAGACTTATAGTGGAGAATTGCCCTCTCTAAAATACTATCTGTGGATGATCTACTGAGACAAAAGCAAGCACTTGTTTAAATTACATGTGAAAGAATCTTATAAACACAAAGATTTGTTTGCTTTCTTAGGTTCCTCTATTTTGAATCAATTTCTACAGGAGTTATAACTCTTCTAGTAATTTCTCTTACCTGACAAAAATCCTGTCGTTCCTTTTTGCTCCTCTTCATTTCTATCTCATTTGTCCCATCTTCTTCAGACAGTATGTCTGCTAGGGAATTTTTCAGCTTCCAATTCTGCTACTGTCCAGATGGATTTCATCATAGACTCACTTGTCTTATCTTCTACTGCCACATTTCTTCACCTTTCTCTGTGTTTATGAAGCCCTTTTCCTTAGCTTGTACTTCAATTAGTTTTGATCCTGGTCATGAAATAACCAATTTATGCTATTATAACTTTCATCTTGCTTGATCACAGAAAAGAAATGTCTTTTTCATTACTGTTATAAAATATGATACCAATTTAACTTGAGAAAGTGGTTAGTGATTTAGACATACTCTCTTCATTTCAGGTGGGATGAGTTAATTTTTTTCTCAGCAGCTAGTAAAGTGCTGTGCTTTGGAATCAGAATGGGTGGAGAATATTGATAAAACTGATGCCTTTTTTTTTTTTTTTTTTGGCTAAGTCATGTTTAACCCAAAAAAAAAGGACTCTTTTTTTGTGAGGGAGCATGGCTGGGACAGATGACATAAAGTGGCCAAAGGGACATTCTACATCACAGAATGTAATGCTAAACTGAGGGAAGGTTCCCAGAATGAGGGCCCATTTCTGGATTTCTCTGTGGGAGACAGTTTAAATAACTCTATTATCAGTTTTTATAATGTCAGTATTTTGTACTACATATGATAACTTCTTATTCTATTTTTCCCTAATGAAAGTTTTATCTGCAGTTGGGTAATATTAAGGAACATTTACCACTTGCAGTATGGCTGTCTTTTGTACAAAAACGATCTGCAGATTAGTGAGAATTTCCCAAGGAAATGAATATTGTTTCTAGATGTGTTCATTTAAGTATGAATGATGATTAGCTTAATGACTCAGGTGCTTGTAAAGAAGTTATTTTCTCACCCCTAAAACCCATTCCTAATTCACTTAGCAGATGATAATTATACTTTGCTTTTTGAAAATTGTTTGAATAGTTTTACAATCTCACTGCATTTTGAATGCAAGAATCAGCAACACATTAAAAGTCAGTTATTTAAAAACATACACTTGAAGTAAACTGTAAAGAGGGCCTTTAAAAGACGGACATTTGATCTGGACAGAGACTTTGTTCTGTACAGGCCAGATCAATGGGCTGAGGCCAATTGGATGAAGTTCAATAAGCAAAGTTCCAGTCTGCATTTTGGTCACAACAACCCCAGGCAGCACTACAAGACGGGGGCAGAATGACTGGAAATCTGCCCAGAGGAAAAGGACTTGAGAGTGCTGGCTGACAACTGGCTGGACATGAGTCAGCTGTGCCCAGGGGCCAAGGAGGCCAGTGTCATGCTGGCTTGTGCCAGCAACTGTGGCCTGCAGGACCAGGGCAGTGGCTGTCTCCCTGTACTGGGCACTGATGAGGTCACACCTTGAGTACTGTGTCCAGTTTTGGCCCCTAAATTCAGGAGGGACATGGAAGTGATGGAGCAAGTCCAGAGGAGGGCAATGGAGCTTGGGAAGAGTCTAGAGAGTAATTTATGTGGGAAGTGGCTGGGGTACTGGGGGTGTTTAGCCTGGAGAAAAGGAGGCTCAGAGATGACCTCACTGCTCTCTACAACTGTCTCGAAGGAAGCTGTAGAGAAGTAGGGATAGACCTCTTTTCTCAGGAAACTCATGGCAGGACAAGAGGAAATGGCTTCAAGCTGTGCTAGGGAGGTTCAGGCTGGACATCAGAAAGAAGCATTGGAACAGGCTGCCCAGGGTGACAGTGGAGTCACTGTCTCCAGAAATGTCCAAGGAAAGACTGGACATGGCACTCACCTCCATGGTCTAATTGACAAGGTGGTTCAGTCAAAGGTTAGACGAAATCATCTTGGAGCTCTTTCCTGACCTTAATGATTCTATAATTTTATAAATTCAGTTTCACTACTTGAGAAATTATTAAAATAACCTGATAGTTTCAGGTGCAATCCCATTACAGTCAAAAATCAAAATTCTCATTCTCATCAAAGGTCACGGATTGGGGATCTTCCTGAAGTCAAGGATAAAACCAAACTTCTGGTTGCAGGAGTTATGTCACCTAAGGCCCTGCCTTACTACGTGGTTATGTTCCTACAGTGTTTTAAATACATGCAAACATATTTATATAACCTATATCTGTATCTACATGTCTGCCATGTCCCAGAGCCTTGACTTCTTGCAAAGGTGCCTGCTGTTAAGAGATTAGCTGCAAAACAGTTCAAAAGATATGAATGGTGATGAGATGGGGACTTTAGGTCACACACTGCAGTGTACTGTGCCAGAAAACAGGTGCATACATTTTGAATCTTTTATGGGATGCCCTGTAGACATGCAAGGCATACCTCTCACTGTCTTGGTTAATTCAGTTAACCAATGTTTTATCTTTCCCTCTGTTGTGGTTTAAGCTATGAACTAAGTACCACACAGGTACTTGCTCACCTTCCTCTGGTGGATATGGGGAGACAGTCAGAGAAGTAAAAGTGAGAGAACTCATGGCTTGAGTTAAAGACAGTATAGTACGTAGAGGAAAAAGAAAAATATGACAAGGAATTAATTCAATATTTCCCATGGGCAGGCAGGTGTTCAGTCATCTCTAGGAAGTCTGGCCTCCACATCTTTGACTTGAGAAGACAAACAGCATCACTCAGAACTTGTTACAATGTTAAAAGGCTGTGCTATTTGTGTAGAACAACACAAATGCTTAGTGTGGCTTACATTGAATTCAATAATTCAAGCATCATTTCGTCATCTTGCCCATGAAATTTCCTTCTCTTTTGTATTATTTTACTACAAACTTTCCAGCTTCTGCAAAAATGAAAAGATTTTAGTTATTTTCTTATTTTGGTGTTGACTATTTTACATTAATAATAATCCTTAAAACTCCATGATGTTATCACCAGACATAATCATAATGACTGAGTCTGACAGCAGGACAGAATGTTCTAGTTGCCAGCTATTTGAACTAGGAAAGAAATTTATTCCAATATCTGGCAGCAATATTCCTTCTTGTTCTTTTGCTATAATGAAAATTACTTTTTGCTTTTAACATGGTGTGCATAACCAAGGTGGCAATCGTTGGAGCAATGAGAGTACAGGAAAAATATATTCCCTGTTGTGAAGTTAATGCCACCTCGTAGTTCAGAGTGAAGGGGCAGCCAACATTATACGGTTTGTTTAGTCAGCTCTTAGCAAAGTGAGAAAACTTCACAGGTGTTGTGTGGCAAAAACATTTTTGTGTATACAGACCATGCAAATGGAGAAGCTACAAAAAACTGAAACATATTTGATTTTGCTGTGTGCACTGGACTTATGCAACGTGGTTGGCACTAGCACTCATGAGATATTTGAGAAAACTCAGCAGAGATCAACCATCTCCAGGCAAATGCAAACTGTGATATCATTTTATAGATTTGTCATTAGGCAAGCACTGAGCACAGTTTTCATCTGCAGAAAAAGAATATCACTGGTATTAAAAGAAACAAAGCAACCTAAAAACTACTCCTTGCAGAGGAAAGGAGTATTTTGTGCACAAAATGAGGTGTATTGTATTGCTTTTTCTTTGTCACTTTATCTAGTTTCAGTTCTGTTTCTATTACACAAATATACTCCCATTAGTTGTACTTCATTATAACTACATTATACTTTCCATGCTTCGTTGTGCTTCTTTTAGACAAAGTAGAAACAGCCTGTTTCAAACCTTGACTAAATTTAATTGTAGGGAGTATTTGCAACAGCTTCAGAGGTCACTTAGGTTCAGTACCTTGAAAATTTAAATGTGTTCTCTTTTATAGTAAAAATGGAAACTTTTCATTTCAACTTATACTGAAATTATTTAGATTAGGGTTTTTTTTCTGTTTTATCCTATTAAACTAATTACTAATTAGAAGAGTGCTGGAGAGAAATCCTTGAAGGCCATCATTACTTGAAGTTCATTATTTCCTTAAGATAATTAGTGGCTAAACTATGCTATACTCTGCAAGAATCTTCCATTATTATTCTGGGATTTAGTCAATGCAGAGTATTTATTTATATTGGTGACATTCAGATTCTGAATGGTTGTTTCCCTTGTGATGATCAATACTGTCTAGCAGTCTTCAGTGATTGTTGACAAACTAACCGAAAAAAACCAAAAAACCCTAGATGTGTAGGATTTGCCCCCTGGCAGCCGAGTCAAAAACCCAAAAACTGTTTCTGAAGAAGTACAAGACATTATTTCTTTTGCTCAGAAACTCCTTTTACCCTTCCAAAAACCAGGGCTTGTTGTTCTTTGATCTATTGTCCATACCAACCTACCGGAGCTTCAACATTTCACTGAAACTAGAGTGGATAAGCGAAAAATATTTGTACAGCTCACAGTGCAGGACAAAACATTTCTCATCCTGAAGTGCTGAAATTTTTGATTCTTTAACCTAGGTGATGCTAGGAAAGAGAGTAGCTTTTACTGGAAAACTTAGATGAACCTCTGAACTGGGTTGTTTTAACAGTTTTGTACTTGCAATGTGGTGTAAGAAGTGTTTCAAAACACATGCTGTTTTACCAGCAGCTCTGTCTGCTCACTTTTAGGTTAATTAGCTAGTTCTAGGAAAAGATCATGGAGAAAAAAAATGTTTTAAAAATTTTATTAGGGTTTCTTTTTTCCATCTGTGCTTTGAAAAGACTTCTTAAAGGTGATGCAGACTTTTTGTTGGTCAAACCCTTGGCATGTCTATCAAGTTGTTCAGTTATTTACTTTTTATTTAAAGCTACTATATGATATGATTTTATTTCACTTATTACTTTTTGAATCAGTATAGTAAAATTTATTAATTTAAATTAATGAATTCATATCAATGTCTAGGTCAGATCAGTGAAGACTTCTCTTGCACTTGACTGTTCTTACCATAGTGATTTGTATTCATACAAAAAACCCTCAAGGAATATAAAATCCAAACAATTCCTTAATACTAATTAAGTTCTTTAATTTGCTTCTAACATCTGAAAAGAAGGATAAATAATCATCCTAAAGTATGATTATACTGACTACCCTGTCATATAAAATTCAGAATTTTATAATTATTATTGAAAAGATAAGCAGAGTTTGGTATTGGAGGCACAAGTATAAATTACTTAAGAATTCCAAATTAATCTTCAGATGCATGTATCCTAAGTCTCTGGAAAAATTTCCTTCTTTTTGAAGCTCCTCACACTAAATGTACAGTTTAAGTAGGCCAGCACTATTCTTTTGTCTGATATATTCTATGGTCCAAGCTCTCTGTGATATGCACTGGAAGAGTTTAGACATTGTAGAGCAATTCCAGAGAAACTGGAACTCCCAGTTCTAGGGAAAGAAGAGCTCCCCATTCCTGGAGAAGTTCAAGGCCAGGCTAGATGGGGCTCTGAGCATTCTGGTCTAGTGGAAGGTGCTCCAGCAGCAGGGGTGGGACAAGATGGTTCATTCCAACACAAACTGTTCTGTAATTCTGTGAATAGTATTATCAAATAGGGCTTGTTTTCAGTCAAAAGTCTGCACATTTTCTGCTGAAAGGCTGCTGAATTGTGAAATTTGTGTAGTCATGGATTTGAAATGCTTGAGTTAATAAATTTAAAAGTTTCTGAATATATATGCTACAGAGTATCTCTTTCATCTGAAATTTATACAACTAACTGAATATATAAAGTACAAGCTGCTCATTCCTCAATTTAAGTACCAAAACCATTACTCTTTGTGTAGTGAAACTTATAATTGCCCTGCAACATCTCAGCTTAGCACTATTTGATTACTTGTATAGCAAAATACAGCTTGCAAATTGGTGTAGAGTTTCCCTCTAAATAGACATGGTCATATGTACTCCTATGTTTGACCTCAATAATGTTGAGCTTTCCTTCTGACTGGTCTGGCATGTACAGAAAACCTTTTGAGAAAGCAGGATTTGTTGCTTCATTAACACAGATTCAGTTTGAAAAGGGTTCAGAGTTATCAAAGATGGACTTATTTTAAAAAAATTGGAGAGTTGAAAAAAAACCCCAAATGATCTGTTATTAGAATAATCAGTAAGATCCTTCTGGAATTTTTTAGTGGGAAATTAATCAAGGCACATAGGAAAATATGATCCACAAGATATTAAGGTGCTTTAACTGTGATAAAAAGAGGTTATCTAAAAGTTTACCACCGTTTTGATCCACTGATGAAACTGCAAAATCATGAAATTAATGATGTTCAATTTGTAAGGAATGGAACCTCACTGTGGAGAAGCTGTGCAAAAGATTCTGCTATGATACAATAATGTGCTTATGACCCACAGCTCTCCCCACTTCAGTCTCTTAACTGTTGGGAAAAAAAGTGTTCCAAGGAGTCTGAGCATTTTTCAGTTCATAAATGAACCATAAAAGAAAGCAATTAAAAATACTTAATGTTAGAAAAATTAATTTTACATCATGTTATTGTTACTAATATGGAAAATATTTATTGCTGTTTTAAATATGAGATGCTATCAATTTGCAGAGTCAAACTTCTTCTTGCTTTAGATCCATTTTGTCAAATTTGCTATAAGCATGGAAGTTTTCTATAAACAGATTTTCCCTTTCAACTCCTATGAAAAAATAATTTACATTATTTATATTTTCTTGTGCCTGTCATGTTTCTGCTTCAGAAGTAACTCTAAGGCCTCATATTTACACTACAGTAATCTCCAAGGATTTAACCTTTCTGAATACCATTTATGATGACAGCTTTGCTGTTGCTGGAGTACTTGCCCTCACAGAGAGTTCAAATCCCTTCGTTTAAAACTGCCAGTAAATTTAAACAGTGATACTTGTAATAATTCTGTTTTACCCAGACACCGTGAAAATAGAGGATGAATTAATTGGTAGAATGCAAATATTTTTTAATAGACATTCCTTAATACATTCATATGTCTGGTGTTCAGTGCTGCTTCTTACCTGTTTCTCTGGTAGCTGTAACTGTAATCACCACCAAAGAATAAAGAGATCTCACTTATTCAGATTTACCTCCTTTTCTTGTGATTCAAATGCAAGAGATTTGAGTCTAAAAACAAGATTACAAATTTGCAGATTTTAAACTAGTTTCCTTAATCATAAGAAGTCAACTATTTTTGATATTATTATTGAAATATAATTTATTATTATTATTATTTGAAAAAAACAAAGATATTTTCTGGCATAAACTGATATGTTTCTCCCTGAAAAACTGCTTCTAGATAGCTTCAATTCTCAGATATCTTTTAGAATTTTATCATATCTTTGCTCCTCAAGCTGAGCAGAACACATACAGCTTGAATCATTGTTTTGCTCTTCTTTAGTCTCAAGAAACAGGGGCTCATAAACCTGTTAAGTTTTTACTTAGAAGATGTTCGTGCAAAGAGCCAGCCACGACAATCTTATTGTTTGAACCAGATTACTGTGCAAAAATTTGGGAGGATCTCCACACAAGCCCATACAGTCTCTACTTCAGACCCGACCCTCAGATAAACACAGTATTCTCATTCTCCTCTTTCATCTGTCATCACTTTTGTCTGTATTTTCTCTAGACTGCCTCTGGTCTCCTGGCTCCAGCTCCCTGCACGTTGTGAAGCCTTACCCCAGAGGCTTTTCTGCCACCCTTCTCTATTGCTCTGGATTTCAGTAGACATATCTTACCACACCTAGAGGAGATATTTGAATGTCCTCTGTGTACCAGCTGTACAGGAACACCCCAAAGATGGATCTCCATTGGGAACAAGCCTCCTTTTCAGTTCCATCAGAGCAAGGAAGAAGATGGGGATGGAAGCCAGTAGAGCAAAATTATTGTATTGTTTGGTTTGTGTAGGCAAACTTTATTTACCACCAGGAGGGGATGTTTGATGCCTGACAATCGTGAGTGTTCATGCTGAGCAGAGGCAGGAAGAAATTTTCTCATGCATCTTAACTGGTGATTACTCACCCCTGTAACAGATCCTGGCTAGAACACAGGCAAAGCAGAACCAGTCGAGCCTCCAGTGCTGGCTCTTTATCAGCCTTAGGTAGGAGCAGATGATCTGCAGCGTCTTGTGCCTGTGAGACAGTGGGAAGCAGGCACTGAAATGTTTCCAAAGCACAGTGCATCAGGCCAAACTGGTCTTCTGCCCCTGTGCTGAGCTATTCTTGGCACTCTAGTGAGCTCTAGTTAGAGTCAACCTGCTGCTGTGCACTGTGTCATCTGTGGTTACTCAGAGCCAGGAGCCACTGGTTTTGTGCAGGGTTAAAGGAGCTGCCCAAGCAGCTTATAATGCATTCTTTACACTCATTCTTGGCAGTGAAAACCTTTGAACTGGTTTTGGCCATAACTGTTGTGATGTTAAAAAATTAATTATTTCTACAGTACAGAAAAATACTATCATTTTAAGCAGAATGACCACAGATGACACATAATAGCATGTAGGATTCACAAACATTTAAATATCTCATTTAAAATTCTATTTTATTAAAAGACATCAAAAGCTGAGACAAATCACTTCTGACTGCTCACTATATTATCATATGTCTTCTTGAAGTAATTGATGTATCAGGTGTGTTTGGGTTTTTTTAAAAGTATCACATGAACTATACTTATTCTAACACTATTGGATTTAGATACTCCTAGTATTGCCTTAATTCTACCCTTGATAAATTTCTGTTCAAACTTCTAGTGACGGAGCTGAAATATAACCCATAAATTTCTGATCCGAAAAAGAAGAAATAAACCAATATTATAACAGGAGCATAAACAAGAAGATGTTTTGAAGTAAAATTTTCTATTCTACCTCTTGCTATTGATGTACCAGAATGTGTAATGTAATCAGCTATTTTAAATTGAACGTAAAAAGTATGAAACCATGTTTGGTTTTCTACATGGAATTATATATGAAAAGATTTCTCAAGACATAAACTATCTTGTGAAAAAATTAAGAAATTCTAATGCAGGAAAGTGATAAGCTCATACTTAAAATATTTTAAAATAAACAGGGTATATGGTGTTTTAAGGGGTTTTCTAGAAAACGTCCTCTCAAATTAGAATGCAGCACAGTTTACAGTAACAATTATCTTTGATGCTTTTTCCTTTCATTTGAAAGGGTTGCAGAAGAGGGATTTTTGGGATTTACTTAGACTGCTACACTGAGAACTGTGGAAAACTATTAATTACATCTTTCATAAGAAGATAAAATATAATTAACTTTCCTTATTTATCTAGTTTATTTTTAAAGTACCCCTTACACATTTGTGATGATATTTTATTAATTTTCACACAATAATGGAAATAATGGACAAAACACCTTTACATCTCTCTTAAAATTTCTCATTTATAAAGCTGATATTGGAGATACCCACTCACAGACTGGTAACCCTTGCTCTTAAGAGCAGCAGCATCCAGAATTTTACTCATATAAAGACACAGAAAGCAATAGAAGGATAATATAAATTGTCTATTTCCTCCATGAACTGTAAAGTCTATGGTTTGTGGAAAACCTTTGTAGGTGAAGCACTTCAATATAGAGGTGTGATGCACCCATACTCCTGAACTAGTGTGCATTTCATGTGCCTGTGCTGGCCCAACAAAATCAATCATGGGTAGATAATCCCACACAAGTACATAATTGTCCATTCTTCACAACAGCAGAGTAGAATCCCAAGTAAGCTTTCATTTTGGACTCTGTATGTGCTCTCAATGGGAAAGGGAAGAGGGCAGGAAGAACATGAAATTACTTTCATTTTCAAGTATTATGAGGTACCTCAAGGTGCAAAGTAAACTTTTTATTTATTTACGTGGGAAAAGGTGATTGCTTTGTGGGGAGCCAAACACCTACACACAAAGTTTATTTAGAAAAACTTGCTTCTAATTCTGCAGAATAGAATCTAAGCAGTTTTATTTTACTTTAAATACTAAAGGCAGGTTCAGTTGCATTCTGTGAGCTATTAAAACTAACAGAGGACAAAAATGGAGGATGCATTCTAGTAAAACTGAAGTGATAAATCAGAGTGGCTGTGACTTGTACATTAGTATAACTGCTGAAATAAAAGTTGCTGGTTTTCTTTTTGTAGACCTGAATATTTAAGATGCATGATTTTAAGATAAAAATATTTCAACCTTATTGGAGAAAATTTCCGGTCTTGGTTTTTTGGCTTTATTTTCATTGAAAGATAATATATTCTTACTTGGAGTCCTTGTTTAAAATCCCATGGTGGCATCTTTGCACATACAGGGCATACTGTTGACAGTGACAGCATCAAAATTTCACCCTGATATGTTTTAATAATATGTTATTCCTTGCTAATTTGTCACATCTCTTTTCCTTTTTTTTTTGGATTTCAAAACCCAGCACACAATATTCTAAAATAAATTATATCCAGGCATCACTGAGAACTTAAGAAGACTTGTAAGAATAGAAAGATTTGGAGTACAACCACTGAAGTCCTCAGGAATAATGACATTTGTAAGCATATTTTATTCCATCTCAGCGTGCAGCCATAAAATACAGAAGATGACTCACTTTTCTGCCATCCTTTCATACAGACATGCATTTATTTAACACATTTATTCCAATGACATATTTTCCCAGCAACAACATGAAAACAACCATCCTTTTCCATGCTGTAGTGTACAGGCCAAATGAGTGAAAAGGAAATGACAATGCATTTAGGGATTGTTCTTTCAGCTGTGTGAAAAATGTAGTAGAGTCTACACTGGGCTAAAAGCTTTGAAGAAGCTATTGCACAATAAGCTGCAGCTTACGAGTTTAGTAGATACAAAGTCTTTCATAGCAACCACCTGTTCACATCTGATATTCAACTGCAGGTGCAGATGGCTCACCCTTCTGTCATTAAAAAAGCAAGTGCAATTTTCCTCGCATTTGCAGGCAACAAATAGCTATGAGAGAAGGAACAGTTAACTGATGAAAAATTGTTTTTCTGTCCATGCTTTAGACTCCATAAAGTTTTTTTTGTTTTTGTTTTTGTTTTTTTTTTTGTTTTGTTTTGTTTTGTTTTGTTTTGTTTTGTTTTTGCTAGCTGCAGAGAGAAAAATGACCACTTTCTTTCTGTCCTGCTCTTAAGCCAATTAAAAATACCTTTTCCAATAAAAATTATTATTTTTGTCAATGTCTTTCTACTGTAGCTATTCTATATACTGTGCTGTGTTCAGCCTAACCATTGTCTTTTACCTGTCCTTCAATCAAAAAAATTTTATTCTATTATCAGCACTGAGTTTCTGTAAGATTGATCTGTGATGATCAGCCATGTCCTCACTAGAATAAGACATCAAAATTCAGATTATATTGCTCTTATTTTACAAGAATTGGTAGCTGTTCAAGGCTTTGAAAATATATTTCAAAAGCTAAATACAGTATAAATTCATATGGTATTAATACCCTCTATTTAGTCAGCATGAATTATCTGTAACTGAACACAGTACTGTTCGAATCTTAATTATACATCTTTCAGTCATAAAATCCCATTTCATGAGAATGTAATTTACATAATAAATGTACAAAGAGAATGCGAGTAACAAGAATGTGCATACCTGAAGTTTATAATGTCCCTAATGCTTGCCAAAAAGCAAATTAATATTGAAATAATAGCTTCCAGCTATCATATGCTGAATGTTACAGACTATATTCAGGGAATTAAATCTTAATTTTTTATGTCCCCTGAAAGAGAAGAGCAGGTATATCTGAGGGTAAGAATTAACAATAAAGATACTTGAAAAACTATTCTAATGTAACAAGATTACCTGCTGTCTTTTTGGGGTTTGATTTCTTTTTCTTTAATGAAACAGCATTTTACAGAAGGAAGCTGAGTAAAACAGTGTATAACATTTAAGTCTCCAAAGCTCTACAGTTTCAGGCATATTTTCCAAAAAAACCCCCAAAAAACCAACCAAACAAGTTGTACTTTTATTTATAAATGCTTTGCTTTCCATTTGACCATTTCAGTAATTCCCTTCCATTCCTTGCCCTGTAAATTTATCACTGTACAGTGTGGGCTTTACTTAGGGCCTCTCTGAGAGGATCAGTGAATTAGTCTAATGCAAACTGAAATACCACAAAGCAAAGGATGCAGCTGGAACTCTAGCATCAGTGTGGAAGGGGTGGTACTATAAGACATCTTGTAATTTATTTATCTCTACAAACAGAAAAACGATCTTGTGAATTAAGGCATGAATTAAAAATGAAGGGAAGTAACAACTAACTAGAAACCAAAATACTTCTTGGGGTGGGCGTGCACAGAAAAAAGCTGCACTTGGTTGAGCTGCACACATCCTACCAAGGATGTCTTGTGTTTTTGAACCTTCGATTCAACTTGAACAATCTCTCAAGTTAAAAGTTTTGGAATATAGATCTACATGTGAGAATTAAACAGCTTTGTCACACAGAAATATGTACAGCCAACGATTTTCTGATCTGGGAAAGGAGATAGAAGGGAAATGGAGAGGATTTAGAACAGAAATACTTGTGCAGCTCTTAGAAAAAGGGATTATGAATATCTTTGGCAGCGAAAATAAAGCAGATGCATATTGCTTGAATCATTCAGTGGAGCAGTGGTTTCTTTTCTGAAGATTCCTGTTTATTCTGTACCACATGGTCCTTATCAGGAGGTGGTCTGGCAGAAGGGGCCAACCCTGTCTGCAGCCTCCTCTCAGGTAGCTGTAGAGAGTGATAAGGTCGCCCTTGAGCTGTCTTTGCTTCAGGCTAAAGAACCCCAGTTCCCTCAGCTGCTCATGTTGTCACAAAGAAAAATGCAGTAACATATTGGCACAAAGAAAGTAATCGTTGATTAAAATTTGTTCAGGCTGTCAAGATCTCATGAGCAAAGATATTTTCTATGCTTCATTAGTCTGTGCACATTATCAACTGCTCTGCTTCACTGAATGTGAGCTGATAGTTTCGAGGAGCAATGAAAACCTTTCTCCTGTTATATTATTAATGACACTACAACATTTTTGTGGCTCTATCTACTGATACAATTTCAGCAGCAGAGGTTAGATTAGCTGTAAAGACTGGGATTTGTTTTGGTGCCATCAGTTATGTCTCTAGGAAGATTAAATTAATATTTGTGTTCAGTAGCCATGAGTGGTTACCTCTTTGTGGTGCTGGGTTTGTGCAGCATAGGTGCATACACACATACCTGTGTCTGCCTGGCTTCAGTACTGCCAGTCCTGGTTTCCTGGCTGTTTTACAGGGGATCATGCCCCTGTAGAGAGGACAGCACTGGGACAAAAAAAAGCAGAATACTTTTCCCTCTTGAGGTGGGGGACCACGTATCAAACAGGAGTTTAACATGGTCAAGGGCTAGTGTTGTAGTAGCACCTCAAATAAACCTCAAGTTTAGTAGAGTACATGCCATAACGACCACAACACATCCCTTCTGCACTTCTTTAGAGTGTGCTTAAAAAGTTTATCCATCATGGAATTTCCTCAAACCTTGGTGCTGACTGGTCTCTACAACCTCTAAAAGAAGACCCAAAATGTCAATGCCCTTACTAAATCCCAAGCCATCTCACCACCGAGGATTCAATTACATTTATTTTGCACGAAAGTATGACATTTTTAATCATGTTTTGTGGCTAACAAAAAGCTGTTTTGTGAGTAATCTGAATTACTATATGCAGTTATAGATGTGCAAAACTGCGAGAAGATAAATGATCAGAACTTCATTGAAGGCAAAGGGACTGGATGAAACATTTTGGAGCTCTTAGGGAGGACAGAAAAGGATTCTGAGTGTTTGCTTCTCTTTATGTTTACCAGCTACTATATACTAAGTGAAAGAAATTTAGAAATTATATAAAAACTGTCATTAAGAAGTACATGCAGTATTGTTTCCTAAAATAGCCACAGCTATTATTCTACTGTATGGTCAGCTTTGAAATAATGTAGTTGAAAGCTGTAGGCAATTTTTAAACTCTGCATTCTGGCTTTTGCTTTGTTTTGGTTTGGGTCTTTCTGTTAGTCTTTTTTATTTAGATAGATTGTCTTTCATACAGTGTAATGAAAGATAAAATTTTCTGGAATGGAACTTATTTCTAAAAAAATAATGTTAAATACTCATTCGTAGTAATTTATGATTTTCATCAGGAAAATAAAATAAAAATTACATATCCAACCTACACAATATGTGTCTTTCACTTCACTGTTTAGACATTTGCAGAACAAATTTATTTTAACAATATCTTATGTATTTTAATTTCACTAAATTAAATAAGACGTATCTTTATTTTGTACCTGGCATTCTTTAACAAGAATTGGGGTTTTTTTCAGAAAAACAAGGTGAAAGGCCAAGTTCTCACAGCTTGATATTTGCCACGCTATTATTTAGTGATGTGCGAATACAACCTGGATTAATTTCTGTTTTGTAAGTTTCCAAAGAGTACCAAGCACTTAACAAAATGCTGCATTATGTTCTAGTAATTTTTCGAATGTTCAGTCCTGCATAATTTTTGTTCTGTTCCGTATATGGGGTTTTATGGTTTTATTTTTGCCTATGACAGACACCAGAAAATATTGTAGCGCAAAATGCCAAAAGCATTGCCACTGGGGAAGGTCTGAGGGGTTTTTAGGCTTAAAGAAATACTATCTTTAGTAAACTAGTGAGCTACACTAAGATTCATAGATTGATGTACACATGCTCTCTTCATTTTTCTTTCTTTTTATAAAAGCCTCCAAGTTCTTTTACTAAGGATTGTGACTGCAGAAAAGTTTCATAATATGATTAGTTTTGGGTTTATTTGTTGTTTTTGTTTTGTTTTGTTTTGTTTTTAGTATTATTTTAGTTTCCCAGAGAAATGAGGATTTTCACAGTCACATCTTTTGAATGTTCACTACTTCCCCCTGTCTTCCCTCATCACTCCAGTAGCTTTCAAATCCTTTCTTGGTAGATCAAGATGAGGGATAAGTGTTCCAATCCAGGATACTTGTGCAATATTGAAAGCCATCACAGAGATTTGGAGTGAAAGCCAAATGTATGCCAAAGGAGAACACTGAGAGTTGAAACTTGACTATTTCCTGTTTCTTTGGTGCTTGCTTTGTTTGGTTTTGTTTGGTTAGTTATAACAGTCACTGTGTTGCACATACAGAACAGATGAATCCTGAAATAATGCAGAGAATTAGTGAAGAATTTTCTCCATAGCTCTAGTAATATCAGTGGTCAGGCTAGTTAGTTAAAAATAACTTCATGTGATGAAGCATTTAATATGCCATTAAGTTGCAGACACATGTTCTATGCCTGTTCTGAGTCCAAGGTGATGTGGTGCATTAGGGAGTCTTGTGTCTTGGAACTTGATGCCACCACAGCTGTATTATTTATGTTTCTCAAAATGATGTACATAAACAATTTAATAGCTTTGAAACAACTTTTGTTTGTTAGTCTAGAAAGAATAAGCTCAATGGACACCTCTCTAAAGCTTTTATGCCTTGAATAAATAACAGCTACAAATAGCTGAGATTCTCTTGTCAGTCATCAACTGATCCCTTCACCTGTGAATTCTTTAATATTTTTACATAATTTTAATCCCAGTCTACCTTTAATATTGTTTCAGTAAATATAAAAAATCCTCACCCATGATGAACACTTCTGTTACTGAGCAACAGTTTTCATAGTGTTTTCTAAGGTAAGAATTATAGGAAGGGCCCCAAAATTTATGAATCCTTTTCATTATGAACCAAGATTTTGAAAGTTCATTGCAGTGCATGACTGCATCCCTGAAGAGAGAAATTTATTGTTGGGATTTTATTATTATTTCTGACAAGTAATGTCTAAAGTTTATTCTTTCAGCTCTGATGTTTTTGCTGGATATAGGAAGCCAAAGGCTTGTTACTTTAAGAGGAAATTGTTTTAGATGCTTTTCCTTGGGTGGAAACAATGTGCACCAAGCTGTTGCTTGATGTATCAGCTATAAACCACGATTGTATTCCTACTCATTTCTACATCAGCCTCCTGATGTCATTTTATGACACTATATGTAGATGATTCTCATTTCATTTTAAAATGCCAATTAGATGAAGCAAGCTTTCATGATAATTTCCTTTATTTTGGAATTAAACATATTTTAATTATTGTGGCAAGTGAATGGGAACTGTCAGGAATAAGTGGACTGTGCTGGTTCTAAGGCAGTTTGGTCTTTCAGGCAGGTGAATGAAGCAGACAGAAACACACAGCGTTTCAGAAATTTAAATAAGCAGATTTTGCTTGTATTCATGTTACTTCATATCTGAAAGCTAAAATTATGTATATTTCAGTTGCAATTTATTTATGGGAACAATTTTAGCAGGAAAGGTCAAAGCCTTGTTAGGTGCCAAACATGCCATAGGAATACATAGTTACATTAATTTTTTATCTTTTTTTTTCATGAAATCAGTGAAATCAATGAATCACATGGTTTGGATTCTTCGAAGGAAAGAAATACCTGTGTTTTAAAGTGCTACTGCAATTTTCAGCCAAAGGCTAGAAAGGCAATTTAAACAGTCTAGTCTTGGTTAAAAACTGTCACAGTATTTCAGTAAAAGTGCATTCAGACAAGGCCAGTAATTACACTTTTAACTCATTAGTGCACAAGACATAATACAACACTTCCTTTTTGTATTTACATGTGTGCCTGTGAACCTGTCTGGGGCTTAATTACTTTGATCAAATGTACTTGTATATGAAGAGCAGCATAGCCTAGAACAAGGCAGAGTATTTCAGGTGCAAGGGACCGACAGATCTCACCTTGTCCAACTGCCTGAGCGCTTCTGGGCTGTGCAGACATTAAAGCACATTATTAAGGGCACTGTCCAGATACATCTTACACACCTAGAGGCGTGGGGCATCAGCCTGTTCTAGGGTCTGCCCATCCTCTCAGAAAAGATGTGCTTCCCAATCACTTTGTCTGAGCCCTTCCGGCACAGGTATGTGTCATTCCCATGTGTTCTGTCACTGGATCTCAAGGAGAAAACCTTCAGAGCCTCCTCTCCACATCTTCTGCTTCAGGAAACTGCACAGAGCAGCAGGGTCACTCCCCAGCCTCCTTATCTTCAAATTAGACCAAACCAGAGTGAGTGAGTTAGTGAGTGAATGAATGAATGAATGAATGAATGAATGAACGAGTGAATGAATCAATCAATCAACTAATCAATGAAAAAATATCACAGAAAATATTAAAAGAACATATCACAGGAATTGTTTCAAAAGCAGATTTTTTAAAAAATCTTTTTTGGCATGCTACTTCCTTTAGGAAATTCATGCTAATGATACTTCCGTGCACTATTAATTATTTTTCTTCTCGTAAGAGGAGCATTTAAAAGCATAAGGAATAATGGATTGCAGGGCATTAGTAGCACTATATTTACATTATGCCTGAGTGGATGAAAAATGATTGCATGGCAATAATTTAATATTTTATTTAATTTTTCTTGATCGATTCATAATTGGCTTTCTGTTATTATATGAACATTATAAATAGTTAGTCATAATAGACTAACTTATCACTTTTCTTCCTTTATCAGAACTAGACTGGGTTCCCATGGTTTGTTGCTGGAATTCATTCATACCAGTCAGGCTAAAAAAAAAAAAATAAATTTATCTTTAAGCCCAGAAA
>JAODKT010001795.1:913547-956648 GCA_027576195.1 Cossypha heuglini | reverse complement strand
TCTATCTATCTATCTATCTATCTATCTATCTATCTATCTATCTATCTATCTGTCTCTAAATATCCAAATATCTATCATCTATATGTCTTTCTATAAAGGAATAAATTACGTCAGGTAATTTATAGAAAGATTGGTGAGTCTCTTGAAAGATTCACCTTGCTAGTTCTATACTGTCTCTATACAGCAGAAGATTAATGGAGAGGGATTGTACTTTTTAATATACTCTAGTGAAGACTAGTGCAGGACATAATGTGGTACTTAAAAAACAGGCTGCACAGCTGCATTAAATCACCACTTGCAGAATAGCAGAAATAGTTTTTGTAAATACAGTTACTATTTGAATACCTCCCATTTACTTTCAAACACTTGTTCACCAATGTCTAATAGACATTGGGACAGTTCTGTATTAAATTATTAATTCATTTTGACTTTACATAGGAAGACACATTACTTAAGCACATTCACTACAGCATAAAATGAAACATTTTTATTTCTTTTGCAAGTTTAATGTGCAGTTTAAGTTAAGCTATCACTTAAATCTCTACTATGCTACAATATGACTTAGGCAAGGAATTAACACATTCAGAGGCTAATTCTACTGAATAAAAGGAACACATGGATGTTATATTTTATCACCCATCACCCATGAAGTCCAGTCTTTTGCAGAATTTTGAGTGGGCAATGAACAGTGGCACACCAAACAATGTTTCCACAGGATAGCAGTGAAGTCAGGACTCCTGTGTGTCTCACAGACTCTAGATTTAGTGTTCTAAAGAGCACTCTCAGTAACTCAAAGTCCAAATGAAGCCAGTTAAGGAGACCCCACCTGGAGCACTGCATCTAGCTCTGGGGTCCCCAGCACAGGAGCCCTGTTGGAGTCAGTCCAGAAGAGGCCACCACGATGATCAGAGGGATGGAAAGGATGAGGGAATTGGGATTGTTCAGCCTGGAGAAGAACAGGCTTTGGGATGACCTAATTGCAGCCTTCCAGCACCTGAAGGAAGCCAAAAAAAAAAAAAAAAAAAAAAAAAAAAGGAGAGGAACTATTTACAAAAGCATGTAGTGGATTCAAACTGAAAGAGGGTGGGCTTAGATTACATATAAGGAAGAAATTGCTTACTGTCAGGGTGGTGAGGACTGGAAAAATTGTGGATGCGCCACCCCTGAAAATTTTCAAGGGAAGGTTTGATGTGATTTTGGGGACCCTGGTCCAGTGAAAAATGTCCCTGCCCATGGCAGGGGAGTTGGAACTTGATGATCTTTAAGATTTCTTCCAATCCGAGCCATTCTTGATTCTATGATTCTATGAAATGTATTTTAACACCTCTCTTTGCCAAAATACATATCAAAGCCAACAAACTAGCAGAAAAACAACCCTGAATGAATCTGTTGTTTTAGTGTCTGCCATGGAAAAAGTACAATTACTTTTACATGCTCCGTAGGACAGATATGAGTGTGGGGAGCTGATGTAATACTGCATTATATAATTGCTAACAGTATTTCCCCAAAATCCATTGAAAAGTAGTCATCATAAAAAAGGATTACTACAAGTTGAATGAGAAAAATATAAAGATTCTTGAATATGCAGTAAAAAAAGTGGAAGTAGTGCTATTATCTACAAAAATAAATACATTTCTTTTGTGGTAAATAGCCTTGCAGGATATAGTCTGATTTGAGTGAGAACTCAGGTAAAAATGGAGCAAGAGGCGGTTGAAATACCTTAGTTTGAGTTATTTATGTAGTAAATCTCAAGTAATAAAATATTTCTAAAGTATTTTAAAAACAGAAAATGGGTAGGTATTAGGTAGCAACTTTTAAAATTGCATTTTGACAACATCTTTTGGTTGTTGATTTTGAAACCCTTACTTTTAAAAGGTTCTTTGCTGTACTCTGCAGTTTAAAACAACCCCTGGCAGTTCAAAATTTGTTTATTTTCTTTTCACTTGCGAGAAAAAACACTTTGTTTCCATTTTCCCCCTAATCATAAGAAAATAAGAGATGTCTTTTTTTACCCCACAACATTGAACCAAAGAGATAATACTGCATAATATCCAATTTGCTTTTAAGAAATAAAGACAAGTAAAATTTTCTTTATTTCTAAAAAACTCTCTAAAAGCAAAATAAGTCACATGTAAATGTCTGTGCCCTATTCCTGCCTTATGATTCATCTGTTTAAATCTTTGTGAAATTCATATTCTTCTTAAAAGCCTAGAAGAGTAGTCCTTCTTAAATTAGAAGAAAAGATGGAGGATTTAATTTTGACTAGTGAAGTCATGTTTACCAAAAGTTCATTTCTTGTTCCTCAGCTCAGAATAATCTATATACAATGTACATCTAAATACAACCAGTGCATGTCCATCATAAAATGCCAGACTGCAAGACTCAGACTGAGAGGTTTCAAATCCTCCTTTGTACGTTGCCTGCTCCTGAAAAATCTGCATTCCAGTTTACTCTGTGAAGGTGACATATTAGATTAATTTATGTCGTTCTGAAAGCATCCACAGATCACACAGGATGATCAGAACCTTCCTTTCAAGAAACGATTACCAATTCACATCTCACTGCCACAAATCATTCCCACAAATTTGTTATTTAGTTTCCACATCATCACATCTAACTTTTATATCCTTTGGAACAGTGAAGGTTTTCTCAATTTTTCAGTCAAGGAGTTGAGTTACAAACAGAGTAAGTGGCTCAGGCTCTACTACGAGGTAAATCGGTCTTGGCATAATTTCTGTCACTGAGATAGACAGGTATTTGTCAGAGATGCTAAAAATCTCCCTGCACTTGATCCCTGAGAGGGTAAATCAGACACTTCAGAGTTTCCTAGCTTGTTACAAAAATGTTAGAATACCTTAGTATAGAAAATCTGACCTCAAAAGCAATGGAAAAGGGGAAACAATTTTTTCTGGAAGTTCTGGGCCACACTGTTTAACCATTGCTCATCACTTAATCTGAATTAGAGCTACAAAGCAAGCAAGATTTTAACATATAGTCTCAGGGATGCCATTAAGAACAAAACAAAGCAAAAAGGAAGCAGTTTATAATTTCCCCCTAGAGGCATTAGAGAGTATACTGACTTTTTTTCAATCTTGAGAATTTGTATATTTTATTTCTAAGATTGCAAAATGCTGTCTGTGTAATTCAACATCAATACCAAAAAGTAGGCATCAGTCTCAGAGGTTCATTCACAAACTAGCACTTTTTCCTGTTTTTGTAAATAGAAAAATTGGAAAGATGGTGGATCTTTATGCATCCATGGATCTATTGTGAATTAAGATATGGACCATAAGATTGCTTATGAATTGCTGCTACTGGTGAAGAGATTTCACTTGAGTAAAATTAATTTAATTTATTGCTAATTAGTAATAGAACAGAATAGCAAGTAATAAGAACAAAAGTTCTTTGTAGGCTTGTACTGTGTATGAGATTCATCTTAATGCTGAACAGTCTTGTATGAAAAACTAGAACAAGAGAAATCTAGAAGATTAACTCAATATAAACAGTCACCTATTTTACAGATTTTCAGTTAGCTGACATTTATGTAGTTTGTGAATGTAAATTTTCCCTGTATGTTCTGCTTGACAGACATCTGCTCAGGTTTGTAGGATTTTAATGTCATAATTAAATGTTTAGTTAATATATCAGGCTACATGAATGTAAACTTCTCAGAGCTTGAAAAACACCTTTCAATAAACACATCGACCACTTGTTTCAAGAGCACTGCAGATTTATCTTCAGGAGAGAAGTTTATTTCCCAGGGTAAGGCAGGCTTGACAGAATTTGAAGTACTTGTGCAGAACCTGGACAGATTGCTGTAATATTTCACAGCAATCAAACTTTTTGCTGTTGTGACAGAAATTATTCTTTTGCCAGCAAAGCACTGAGCGAACAACTGGAAAAGGATATTTGGTTTAACAACAAGGTTTAATTGTGCTAAATAGTAAAACAAGGCAAATGGTAAACCAGAAGTTTCAATTGTAAAATCCCTGTTAGTAAGTCTGTTAGAGAGCTTGTAAACTGTCAAATCAGTAAAATGAAAACCACTCAGCAATTGCAATGATGTAAAACTTAAGACATTTGTGAGTATTAATGCAGCATTAGCAATCATTAAGTGTTTAATCCTTGACACAAGGTACCTGACAGAACTGTAAAGAATACTTAATAGTTTCTTGCTGTTAATGACTTGTCAAATCAGCTATTTTATTAGTGTCTGATTCCCTAATGCTGTATAGAGGTACCTTAACATGCATTAATGCTGTGTTCACACAAGTGCTTTTTGTAGCTAAATACATCTTCGTTCACAGTCTTAATGAGCCTTGTACAGCTTCAGTAGAACACAGCAGCACAACATAGAGCAAAAATAAACTATAACAAAATGAGTGAGTTTTTACAATATTATTAGCCTCAAGGCTGCTCTGCCCCAAATAAGAAGTTTTATTTATAGTCGGTTTTAAGTAGATTTAGGTTTAGCCAAATAACAGTTATATGGACCAGACATTGTAACACAAATTAGTGATGCACAAGCACCCCAAAAATTTAAAGCCAGAATTAGCTCAATATAAACAACAATAATAAAAAAAAAAACCAACAAGAGCAGCAACAAAACAAACAAACCCCCTCCCCTGCCAAAACCTCAACATTACCCTGAAATACAGCTGAACAAATGACACTGGATATTCTCAGTTTGCCTCCAAATGATAAAAAAACTTTGAACAATTCTGTTTGGCCAAGTTAGTTTATTCCTCTGTTTTTCTTGTCATGCTAGCAGAGCTGTAACTTAGTGTTGTAGCACTAAAGCTGATAATTAAACAAATCACCAAGATACCTGCTTGTTCTGTGGGATGTATTATGTAGGAAGAAATAATGTCTCTTTCAACATATTACTGCTCTAACTGGAGAAAGCAAATCATAACCTTTTTTAGGAACAGTTTCAAGCCTGTAAAAAAGGGATCTTTTGGGGATAGGGTTTTCTTTTGATTATTTGTCTTTGTATTTTGAAGTGGCAGTGGTATTTGATATTAGGAACAAGAATTAGTCAAGTCAATGGTAACTGAGATTCATTTGGTCACAAAAGATCCTCTGGAGGCAGTTACAAAAA
Organism: Cossypha heuglini; assembly: GCA_027576195.1. NCBI lineage: Eukaryota > Metazoa > Chordata > Aves > Passeriformes > Muscicapidae > Cossypha > Cossypha heuglini. The sequence continues at coordinate 951,547 of JAODKT010001795.1, read as the reverse complement.
TTTTGAAAGCATGGTCTCATCAGTATGCCACAGTATCGTGGCTCAGGATGCATGCTAATTTAAAAATCAACATAATCTCATGCTGAACTAATGAAGGTGACAAGGGGGTGGGAAGAATAAGCCTACTTAATATCTAGCTTCCACTGTCTTAACTGCAATAAATATTTTTACAGTGTACATGCCAGCATCATTTAAAGAATGAATAATTTTGGACAATGCCTGAAATGAAAGACCCTAATTCCCAATTTTGGTTCTATATAAGCAGCATGCCTGAATATTCTACATAATTAGGAGACACAAGGTGGAGGTTGATATAGGGGTAGTATTACTGGTGTTAATAACATTTTTGTTCACCTCTGCTTGCTTATACCCATATTCATATATCCATAAATATTTGATTCAAGCAGACTCATATGCTTGGAAAATCAGAATTAGTTTTATGCTCCCTATGCTCTTTAGGATACATAACTTCTAAGTTTTCAAAGTGTGCAGAGTGGCCTTTTTATAATAGTGAACTCTGCAGACTGAAACAACAGTGAAATGGCAGTATCACAAAAATTGAGAAGAAATAAAAGTAAGGTTTTAACTTGGTTTTTCTGCCTTTATTAATATGCCAGCTATAATTAACTGCTGAATATTTGTATCTATGGAATGTTACAACCACTTCACAAGTTAGTATTTAGTCAGTTGTTTCTCACTAGTTCTAATAGAAATGCCATAACTGAATATGTATGCATGGTTATAAATGTAAACCACTTTAAAAAGCAGGATTTAAAAAGCAACTTCTAGAATATGTCCTCCTATCTGGACAACTCAAAACCCCTTATAAGTTCTGGGGAATTATTTATAAGAAATGAGGAGTACTTTAAATCATCCTTAGACCTCCCAGAAACCTTCTGAGGAAAACAAGAGAAGAACCTGAAATTGCTTTCTCAGAAGAAAGTAAAATTTTCTCCATCTTTTCTTCTCTTTTTTTATTAAATGAAAGAAAAATCTGTTTCAATTTTTGGGCAGGAGAAAATATAAGAACATCCCCAAATTTACTAGAAGTAATTTATAACATTACTCATCCTCCTAATACTAAAGGTGGTTTATTTTAAATACTTAGTTTTCATTTTTTACTTATAATTCAGTGAAAAAACAGCTAGAAAAAACTACTTTTAGCTTATTAATTTTTAATTGTGATTTTAATTTTTGTTTTCATTTTCATTTTAATAATTATATCTATCATGTTTTTTCAATAAAAATAAACCTCTAGAAATAATGTGAAGTTAAACATTCAAATTCTACTCACTCAGATAATTCATCTTTTCTACAAACACTGCAGACAAAACAAGCCTTTTGATTAAGACTATCTCAAATTACAGAAACTTAACATTCAAACTTCATATAGCCCACTATAGAAAGCTGGTGCTGCTAATTGTCTGGCCTATTCCCTAATTAAAGACTGCACTCCCCTCTCTAACACAAGAATTGCAGCATCAACAATGATAATGTTTAAAGACTGGCCCTGCAAAGACCTGAAAATCTGTCTGTCCAATAATACAATTTGATATAATACCAATATACTACTACTACTACTAGTACTACCACTACTACTACTACTACTACTAATTCTTCCACATCTCTGTACTGTTTATTATTTCAGTCAGTTTATGAAATAATTACTTTCCTAGCTACATCTACTCACCTTGAAACCCAAGTAGTAACTGTTCTTATCTTTCAGTAAAGATACCATTAAAATTTTCAGGGGAAGAAAAGACATCTCTGAAACATCGTTCTACCACTTTTTGCCACATGAAAGGTTGAAGTTGAGCATTTACCAATTTTATTAAGGCAGTATTTTCTTTCAGTAACCATATTTTTCCATGTATTTTAATTTGAATAGTTGTTTAGAGAGATAATGAGTAAACCACAGAACAATTGCCTGTTTTACATAACTTAAGGGTACAAAAATCATCTGAATATTCAAAACCAACTCATTTCAGAATTGCTAAGTCTCAGCATGGTTATTTCATTTTATTCCTTTAGTATTAGTTTTGGCCCGTCAGTGCACGTGGGAGAGCTTGCTGTAATTTCTGTTTTGTAGTGTATGTACAAGAAAAGCTATGAGAAGAAAAAAAAGCATCTATCCAAATGCTATGCAAACGGACAGGGTAGATAAATAAATATATAGAGTTTTTAAAATAACCTAGTTATAACATGAGGGATTATATCTTAAATTGATACTAAAATATTGGAGTAACTTATTTTAGAAATACTTACTTGTATGGGTTGAAAAGTCCTTACTGGGCATCTTTGGAAAAATTAGTAGCTAATTGATTGTAACTTGGAGTTAAAAAAGAGACTGAGAGTCCTGAGACTCTCCCATTGAGTCTAGCTTTGCACTTTTTGATACTTAGGTGAATTTAAAATACAGTGACTCTGTCTGGAGGTCTTTGTTGAAGTCAATTAGGCTGATTCTCTCTACTTTTCTGTACTTGTTACTATTCAGTTGGTTCTTTGCAAAGACAGGAAAATCTTTCCATCTGGGACCTAGGTTCTGTGTATTAAAATTATTGTCCTTTGATTAAAAGATCTGAGCAGAAAGAAACTGGTATTTTCTTCTGTTATGAAATACTGTCTCTACTCCATTGCTTGAGATCACTTCATATTACAGTTCTATTTTTCCATCATCGATGTTGAGAAAAACTGGCAAATTATTACTATTTATATTTCAAGATACTTCAAGATCTTCGGTAGTATTTTTGACAATAATATGAAATAAGAAAAATTTTACAAGGACACTGTGTATGGTAAGAACCATTTATATCTGTATACCAGTAGCAAATATATGTTCTTTATACAAGAGGGATAAAGAAATGCAACAGATTGTCAAAAATGACTGGTAATGGTAAAGGATACTGAAAAGAAAATATAATAAATTTTATTCTTATTCATGCAGAAGGCAAGTCATCAGATAGTGTTCTTTTAGATGTGCGAATGGTCTAGTGATAAACACCACCTTGGGGCTCCAGGAATTTATCAACTAATACAAGACATGACTGAGAATATAATCTGTGCAGAGGTTTGGCACAGAAAAGGAGAACTAAGACAACTATTACTAGAAATATGCAGTCAAGCTGACTAATTGTACTGATGTTTTAGCTTACTCATTTTATATATTTTATATATATAGTTTATATATTTTATATGTTTCTTTTTTTAAATGTATTGACTTTATAATTGCTGTTGCTACTGATGCTGTTGCCTGCATGAGTTATTTTGTTTTTTAAGAATTCTTTTTAAAGAAAGAGACTGTGTTTTTCTTCACAGTTATAGTTACACCAGCATACTCGAATGCTCCTATGATGTAAATAAATGATCAGTAGGGTATAAAAAACAATATTATTTGATACATGTGATAGCTGAGGCAGAGGCAATAGATGATGCCTGATAAATGGAGAAGGTGTGGTTGATTTTGTCTTTGTGTAACCTGTATTTTCTGGACTTGGAGTAGGAAAAAATAGACATTTGAATTCATCAAAACAAATAGTGACACATTTTAAAACATAAGGATTAGCCTTTTGTAAGAGCATTAGGAATTAATTTTAAAAGCTTTATATGGCAGGATGAGCTACTTCCAAAATGATTAACACAACTGACAGTTCTAATTTTGAAGCATTAAATGTCAAAACACTGAGATCTAGAATGCTTGATAAAAATAATCTTATATACCTTCTGACAATTGCATTTCACATTATTGCTTTAGCCAATATATTGGTGCTCTATCATAATGACAGTCAGAATTCTATTAAAAGTTTGAGAAAGGGTTATTGTTGATGAAGTTGAAGGATTATTCTGATATAACTTGCTTTTACTGTGTCCCAAATGCAAGTTCAATAAATAGCTCTTTATAGATAATCAGTGTTTAGATCAGCCCAAATATAAATCTGATTTATAAGATTAACATCTGAAGAATCATTGATTCTGATTTAATCATGAGAGCTTCAGAACATTTGAAAGGGAGTATTGTTTAAGCCATAATCACATAAAGTTTATGTGGACTTTGGGTGCCCCTTTTATTTCTGAGGTTAAGGCAGTTCAAATGAGCATTTAAAAATGCTTAGGGTTTACTCTGCACAGAGAGGAAGGAATAAGGTTAGATATTAAGTGAATGGTTGGTTACTTATGTGTCTGTCTCCAGCTGTTTTATGTTCTAGAGAAGGATGCAAGGCAGCAGACAGACACTGAGATAAGTCTGTTGACCCTATTATTCTAGTAAGTAGAAACAGTCTAAAACTGTATTTGTGGTGTTGAATGCAGCTTTGAAAACAAAGATGAAATGGATTCCAAGATTGTCACCAGGATTTGAATTGGATGATGCTGTTTTGTAAGAGAAGATGCGTTTGACTGACTGAAGAACAAACACCTTTGGGCTAAGGCAGCACAAAACAGATTATGTAGGCACACCTCAGGGATTGTAAAGGATGCTGGTAACAGAATTGAATCAATTTTTCCTTATCCGTATGTTAGACTTTGTTAAAAGTTAGTTATGGATACCTATGCTCATCATGTTAATTTTTGTAAATTCACATAGGCAGTATACAAAATATAGGTGCATTTTCTTGTGAAAAAATAATAATTTAAAAATTTGTAAAAACTTCCCACTGTTTTCAGTCTAGTTAACTCCCATGCTTTAGAGCCATTCTCAGGTACTTCAGCATGGAAAAAATTCCTTTGGTAAGGGATCTTATTTTTTTCTCACTGTTCTTTACTGCTTAAAATTAATAGCATACTACCTCAGAGTTTGTGGATTTGTCACTTAATTTACCCTTCCTTTTACAATCTGGAAAAAATTATTAGATCAAACAGGCTGATGATTTATCCCTGGTCTCAAAACAAGCAAGCAAGCAAACAAATGAACAAACAAACTAACTTAAACAAATAATAAAAAAAATCCTACCAGCTCCCTCCCACATCAAACCCACTAGAAACCAGCCAAAGAAATAAATCCCCAAGATGAAGTTCATATTTTAGGAGACATTTTACCAAATTACATTATTTTTCTTAAGCATCATACCAAAAGATAGAATTAGTTGAAACTGAAAATTAATCCCATTTTTCAGGATGCACAGGTAGCAAAGAGCCTTGCAAAACAAAAGAATGTAATTAAAACAACACATTTAAACTACAGCACACACACCTTTTTCTTTCAGACTGAAATAGGCATTTATCATGTTGAGTAATAGTAGTGAAAATGTAACAACATTTACCTATTATACAAAAATAATACATCTCACTGATCATTAATTTGGAAAATATATCAATGAAACAAGCATCTTTTAGTCATATCACATCAGAGAAGAATTTTGTGTGGGCTTTCCCCAGACAAAGAGAGAAAATTTTTTTCCCCAAAAGCAAATTTTGTCTGTTTGTAGATAGGAGGTAAGACTAAAATATTCTAAGGAAGTTACAGATCTTAAAATTATGAGGAATGATTTAAAAGTCAAATTGTCATAATCCGCAATGTAAAAAATAATGTGAAAAGAAAATATAAAGACAGTGTCTTGCTTTGAAAATCCAGGCCAAAACATAGTCACTGTCTCTTTTAATTGCCATGTAGGATATCAGGTTTAACTTTCACTCATCAGCTTTCACTCAGCATTGTGTGTGAATCTTAAAGCTCTTTTCTGGCCTGTGTTACTCATTGTCTCTTGATAAATCCCATTAAGTTTCTCTAATAAGCTGCAAGCTGCTGTCCATATGAATTCACCTATGGTCAGTGTTGTCCTTTTGCATCCCCATGCCTTTATGTGACTGTTGGCTAATCATTCACACTGTTGATGAAGAAATGTACAGTGACTGTAAATATTCTTTCATCAGTACCATGATCTATATTCAAATGTCTTCTCTCAATACAAATAAAACTAACAGAAACCTGGGATAAAAGTTAGCAGACAACACTGAAATTAGCAGTTCCATGGTTTCATATTGTCTGTCTATTATATGTGTATACGTATTTTCTTTTTACCCAGAACATTTGTAATATGCAATAAACAGGTAGAAAGGTCTTCCAATAATTTGGATAACTTTAAGCTTCAAGCCTTTGTTGATTTTTTTTAAACAAAGTTTTTATGTTGGAAAACTCAATATTGTATTTAAAACAACCCAAGTGAGAGATTATGTCCAGACAGACAGAATAAACCAGCTGTAGGGACAAGCCCAAAGGTGAAAAGTATACTTTTAAACTAGTATATGGGTTGCTCAAAACTTCAGATAAACTCTCTGAAACAAATTAACATGTTTAAACCAAATTAACACAAAAAGATAGCTTGTTCTTAGAAGCAGACAAAATCAGACTCTTTATCAGAACTCCCTCTGAAACTAGTGTGAACTTTTTTATCCAGTGTATTGGTAGTCATAAAACCAGGTAAAATAATTTTCTCATGTTTTACAGAAAGTCAGTAGGCAGAATTACTTCTGCAGATACCTGAGGTCTCCAAATATGGATTCTCCCACTTTTTAGGATTTCAGTAGAACATACCAGATCATTCATGAGCATTCTGCAGACTATCATTTACAGGACAGAAGCACCTCAAAAAATGCCTTTGGACACTGAGTTGCTCTAAGTGTAGGGGAGGATCAATGAATAACCAATTGTGTAACAGTACAGTAAATCTCTAAAGGAAAACTGCTGAATTTTTAAGAAAATGTGTGAATTTCTCCACCGTGGCTTGGTTTTCAAAACAAATTTCTGAAGGGCAAAATGACAGCTTTTGAACAAAAATAGAATATTCATATGTATCTCTGGGTACTCCTTCATAGAGAGAAAAAGAAGGAACTTGTATATTTGAGAGGTCTAGAGAAAAAAACATGTAATACATCACTGCATATTACTTATTCAGAATAGACTTGGGTGTGTAGGTCTTTTTTAGGTCCCCTAGGATAGCAAATGTAACTTTGCTTTCAACTAAAGTACTCATAACTCTTGTGATATGAATATTTCTTGAAAGGGTGTTTTTGAATGTTATTTATAAAGCTCTGTCATATATAAAGAAGATGTATCTATTCTGTTATGATCTATGGAGAAAAAGATAGCAGATATCTAGCACTTCCATATGTCTAAGGACTGTGCAAAGCTGTTTAATAAAACTAGGTTAAAGTATGTATTTCAATTTCCCATGTTGGAAACCTGCAGGATAGAAAGATGGAATACACAGAAAGCAAGATTTATGATGAAACAAACAAATCCACCACCAGAAAACCTCCAGCCATAGATTCCTCCTTCTGTGCATACATTTTGGAGAGTTTTGATCTCTTCTAATTTCCGTTAAATATTTATATTTCTGTTTTGTTTCAAAAACATCTCAGATATTTGCACTCCATTTTCCAACTCTTCAGCACAACAGTACTGTCACAGCAGTCAAAATTGATTATTTAACAAAAAAATGCAATACAGAACTTTTTCCAATGGTCTCATACCTAGACAATCATAATTTAACTATATTCATAAATTTACTCATTGAGTAATATCTTGCTTTAAAAACTAGCTTGGAAAGTGTTTTGATACTTGTTTTTTTCATAATGTTAGTACTGTGCCAAGTCTGACTCCTGCTATATATACAAGTGTGCCATATTTGTAGCAAATAATGTTTTAAATCCAGTTCTAGGGTCTGAAGTGACACAGATGAAAATTCAGTTGTCACCCGTTTCTTGGGCTAGATTATTCTATTTGCATAAATTTATTAGGGTCAACCAGAAGTAACCATTCAGTTTATCTTATGAATTGTCGTTGAAAGGAAGACTTTAGAAATTTGTTTTATGAATGTTTTGCAATAGCATTTGCAAAGGAATCCGATAGATGGTTATGATTATCCAAAATTATATTTGGATGTCCTGCTAATTGTGACTAAAATAGTTTTAAATTTTATAATTTTTGGTAGAGTGAATGTAGATTAATTCAGAACTTTTTTCCAAGGCAATCCAAATGTCAAAGAGGAGGTTCATAAGTATTTAAGACTTTAGGAGGTATATTAGCTGTGCTGTGCAGCAAATATAATATCTGCAGCTTCATAAACTGTGGTACTTAAATGTCTTGAAGTTTGGCTGCTTTCTCTCAAGTTCAGCTAACCTCAAAGACAAATCCAAGGGGAGATAGTTCAGAAGCCTCTAGTGGAAGTACTCCTTCAGAAATTATTTTCCTGTGAATTCCTTGTAGATCTTGTTGTTCCTTTTTAAAGGCACAGCAGATCTTCCCATACAGCTGTTCTTAGAATAAGTGTCTGTGCACCCGTGGAAGATCTCAATATTTACTTGCAGTCTGCAGTCTCTTACAGACTAGAGTACTATGGTGCTGCATAAGGCTGTGCTCCTCCAGCTGAGAGAGGGCTGTAACCAGGGAAAGGTGGGATCCTTTCCCTGCTTATTTTGAGCACCTCTTAGTCTCAGGACATTTAACCCTAGAACTAGAAAAATGTCTGTGTGGATTCTAATATATCTAACAAGTAAAAAATCAATTGTGATTACAAGGAGATTGCACTAGAAAAGTTAAAAAAGTGAATTCTTTTACACTGAAGTATTTTGAATTTTAATAAATGATTTGTCATAAATTCTTTCACTTGAACATTGCATGTTTCTTCATTATGTTAATAAAAGAACAGAACACTAGCAATTTTTGGAGAATCTTGTGAGTGTTAAAGGCAGCAATTTTCTGCAGGGTAGGGTAGCTAGGGATGAATTTGAACAAGCAACTTGAGATGTCACTAACTGCAGGCCACAGAACACAATGTAATCACTGGAGATTTTTTGTCTAGTCTGTAAATGCCACCTCAGCATTAATTGTGTTGTAATTATATTTTGTATTTTGCTTTTCTTAGTCTTGCATTTCAAAATCTGATGCAGCCTTTAAAAATAACTATTTACTTTTGGTAAAAATTAGCCTTCTAATAGTAAACCTATACAAAATAAGAATATGCTTGTTTTACTGATATGTATTAGATGAAAACTGAAAATAGCTACTCAATTTTGCAAAAAAATATCAAATGTTTATGGCAAAGAAAAATCCAATATATCTGGTGATATGTGTGTGAAAGATGAATGATTCTGTGTCCTGTAGATGCTGTGGTTGGTTGAATCATACCTCTACACTACACAAGGACATCTTCTCTGAACATCATTAAATACATGGTTTCGTAAACACCTACAGAGAGGTAAGCTTGTCTAAAAAACTCATCTTTGGAAAGATAGGCCAATTCATAATGAAGAACAGGTATCTGAACTACAGCTCTGCACAAAATGCTATCACACCTCAAGAAGTAAATCTTTTTCTCAAAGGAACCAAAATTGAATGACTTTGAGATTTAATTTAGGAGGCACCATGAATTTGAAAGGGAAAAAAATGTCCTTCAAATGAGTTCTTGTCATCATTAGTTGAAGAAGAAACATTGCTACTTATTTTTTAGAGGCCTCCATTTTCTACCTATTTTATAAAATACTAGAAAATTAGGTATTTTGAAATATTTCTATATAAAGTAATGGTTTTATATGTAAAATGGACAGAGGACAGAAGAAAAGTTATGAAGGTTTAAATTTTGAGGAGGTTTAATTAGGCAGTTTAGGTTAACTAAGCCACTTTATTCAGCTGTAATGTAGAATTGGGATACTGGAAGACTAAACTCTAGGAAAAGTGTTTTGATACACAGTCAGTTTTTCACTTTCCTTTCAGGTATGTGTTCTGAAGCAAGAACAATTTTCAAGTTTGATTTATGGAGTCCTGTGCTAATGTAGTACTTGAAAAATAAACATGAGCATTATAATGCAAGTAAAAGACTTGAAACCCACATACCTAAACTTTGGATTACTCAGGTATTTTTTAAACTAGAAATTACAGTAAACCCAGACAGATGAGTGCACTCACCATTAATATATTCATAAATATTAAATTATATCATGCTTAAGCACATCACAGAAAGTCTTCTTGTAGTCATGGATAAGATCCCTCATTGAGAGACAGAAGTTCATTCAAGCATCTGTGAGCAAGGCAATATTTTTAACCTATCTCCTGCAACCCATATAATCTTCCTTAGCAGAAAGGCTGTTGGGCTCAGTACTTATTCCCATTGTGGCTTTCCAAAGCTCAACACAGCAGACATTCAGAGGGAAGATTAATAGCCTGGGAGCTTGAGACAGGCATGGGAAATATCTGTTTTATGGTACTCAAAAAACCTTGCAGAAGTGGTAGGCAGCTAATTCTTTGGTGCTGTCAAGTCAAACAGATTTGGGGATTCTACTGGCCAAAAGCAGTTTTAAGGATGTAGACTGGGGTCATGGCATCTACCTGCTTGTTTAGAACCATAAAGATTTCATACATTCTTTTCCATTCTAACTAATTTTTAAGATGTGAAATAATATTGAACAATTAGACTCCTATAACAAAGCCTGTAGATTTCAATCGGAATGATAGAGGTTTGTCCATAATTTAGCAAAATTTTTTGTTAATGCCTCAGATGAGAGATAAAGACCCATAATCCTACTCACTGTGTCTCGTGTGTCTTGTTCAGTCCTGTCTGAGAAACTGGCAGAAGCTCTATTATTGTACATATTATAAACTGTGAGAGAAAATAAGTACTATATTACTTATCTATAAGTTTAATAGAGGAAGAAAATAGCAGATGTAGATAGAGATATGTAGATAGTCCTCTATGTACTTTTTCTCAAAGGCTCAATGATTGATCTCCTTGAATATGGAAAAATATATTGCTTGTGAAAGGTGTATAATGCCAGCCAGCCTTTGAGACCTGAAGAGCTGCCAAAGTTGTTGCAAGCATTTTTAGCCTCATGAAAACAGTGACAATTTTCTTGATAGGGTAGGGTTTTTCATCTGAACAAGGTGACACCTTACATTGTGGTCTCATACTTCAGATGTTATCCTCTGCCATCAGGCATAAGGATCAGTCATTCATCTATTTGATACGGACAACTTTGCAATGCTAAAAATAGTTTGAAGGGCTGGGACATAAAATTCCTGTATGTCTGGGCTCACCAGATAATCACCTTCCTAATATGCTTAAAAAAACCACAGCCCTAAGGAGGAGTCTGAAAACTAAGAGGAAATCACAGGTATCAGTTGCATACAAAACATAGCCTGGGAGATCCCCCCTCAATAATAATAGATTAAGGGCAAAGGAGATATTTTTTATTAGAAGATAATGGATGTTAATTGCCCCTTTTTTTGGCTGGAGTCAGCTGGAGACTGAAAGTTCTAAAGGGGTCCTATTGATTCCTTGTCCTCATGAGGACTTCACAATAGCAGTCAGGGTCAGTGGCAATTATGTCTGGACTTAATTCCTTAATCAGTTGTACCCCTGCAGTCTAAATTAATGAGAAAGATGAATGTCGTAAGATCATCAGTGTTCTTTCAAGTGTTTCATTTCACTGCTTGTGGTGTGAAGAGATTTGATACTTCAGGGTGTATAGTTATGCTTCTCAGAGACCACGTGACAACAAGTCCTGCTGTTTTTCATGATTATATGTATTTGATTTCAAATTTTTTTGAGTTTTACTGAATACTGAAGGGCAGCCTGCAATACACAACCATTTGGTTCTTCTAACCTCGAGGGGCTGTTTTCTGCTTGAAGTTTTTTAAAGATATGTTTATATTCTCATTCTAAAATGTCTTGCTGAAATTTCTGTCTGGGTCAGGCCTCTGAAACTAATGCAGCTGCTGATGTCACATGCTTGCCCAGACTGTTTCTAAATCCACTTTCTGTGCAGTAAGTCGTCTTTGCTACTGCTGCTATGTACAGGCAGAGTCTAGTACCGAATGAGTGTGGTCTGTTGTCACTGAAATACAGCAGAAAGGCAGTCAAAACATGTTAGCATTGCACTATTTATCCAACAGTGTTTTTACTATTTTCTCACATCTGTGAAGCTGAAGCACAGTTTGGAAGACAACGACCCAAGGAAAGGAGTGCCATAACCAGTGGTTAAGACTTTATGCCAAAAGGTACAATAAAATAAATATATTAAAACAGATTTTTCTCATGTTCAGGCAGAGATGCACCCTACAATCTACATGTAATAACACTGTAGAATCTATATCAGTAATGACTATAAAAGGGCTTCTTTTTCTGCATTATTCTCAAAGGCAGAATCATAACTACTTTACTTTTCACGCGACATCTGTTAAATGCCCTTCTGTAAGTTCAGAAATCCAATGAGGAAATTCCTGATCATTTTGCAAATCAAGTCAAGTATTTTTTCTTTCCCAGAATTTGTCTCCTAGATCATTGTTCCTGTGGGCCTTCTGCCTATCAGCACATTCACTAAGAGATGGAAGAGCACCAGACGGAAGTGCAGAATTTTGAAACCAAAATAAAACAAGGGAAAAAGAATGTACTTCTCTATCTTTCTTCTTGCACAAAATATAAAATATTTATGGTGCTGGAATATATTTACCACTATGTGCTACTCACTGCCTCAGTTTAAAATTCAGTATAGCAGCACACTTCGCAGGCTCACTCTGATTTTTAGTCAGTGAGAACTTTGCCAACACTTTTTGGAATGCATACATGTGAAACATTCTGAGGGGTTCACTGAATTTAGTGTAAGTACTCAAGTCTTGTACTCCATGCCTAAGTATTTAATTACATACATTACTATATTCGTTCTTTATTGAAAAAAGAAATAGTTGCTTTGCACATCACACAAATTTAATCACAAAAATTAATTCATGGAAACAGAGTAGCTGACTGGAGCAGTTGTGTTTACTAGCTGTAACAATGAAGGTACAAAACAAATCCTTTGCGCCCAGATATTCAAAATACTTAGATTCTGCAACAACTGATTTTTTTGAGAGGAGCTAAGACTTTAAATACCAAGACACTGGGTTTTGGTCTTTGTACTCCAAAGGAAAACTCAGTTTGCAATAACAGATATTTTCAGCAGCACTAAAACACCTGTGTGTAAGGATCAGTTTTACGAGAGAATCCAGTTTTTCTCACAATAAAACAAAACTCCTTGTTGATTATTTCAATTTACACAGTATTTACTGAGGTTACCAAACAAGTCATAAGGGCAGGAATTCATCTGAAGTGTATGCACTTAATTATTACTAATTTGTGACATAAATTTTGCTATATAAATTGAGTTGTTAGCTAGATTTTACATGTTTTGACTGTAAAATTTCCCAGAGATTAAATTTGTCTGAGTTTTTAACAAAAAATTGTGCAATAAACCTGTAATGGGATTAGATTAACTGCTAAATCACAGTTCTGATTGTAACAGGACTCAGATCTTCTGATTTTTTCATGTTATTAGCCATGCGTAAACAACAATAAATCAAGTCAAAATTACACATAAATGAGACCCAAAGACTTAGAATATGGATGTAGGCATCTAAACCTCCTTCTCTGGTGTCCTCTGTCCACTAGCATTTTAACTGAGTAGTTAACTCCTTTTTGGATGTGAAAATGCCTGTGAATTTTCAGTGCTTTTTGCACCAGGACTTCGCCCCAGGATCCTCCAACTTTCTGACACAGCATCTGAGGGTCTCAGTTTGTTAAGTGAGTTTGACAGTTAATTTGGTTCATGCCAGCACAATGAGGGTCCTGTAAATATTTACAGATTTCTGTGGATTAAATAGCAGCACCTTACATAAGTAGTGGCAGTTAATGTTCTTTTTTATCGTAACATGGTGGATACGTAAGGAACAAACATGTTTGTCTACCAATGGCTTCTGCCTATAGTAACTGGGTAGGATATTTGCAAAACACCCACAGAATTCAGGAACTAACAGTTGAGACAAAATTAGTTGCAACACCAGTGTGACCGTAGAAAATATCTCAGTGAACACAACCAGGTTTGTAAGAGCACTGGAGGATTCAGTACCTGATTTGGATAAGACAGCCCAGATATTTAATTGTATTGTCATGGTGGAAATTCTCTATCACGTGGGCTAAACAAACGCCTAATTGGCATTGACATGAACTCTGTGCTTTTAGTTTAGCCTATTCTAGGATGATTTGTGATTTGATACAAAAACCTGTAACTTCCACTTTTTGTGTACTTCACTTTCAAGGTTGAGCATCAAGGTTTTAGATTTTCATACGAAATACAGAGCATTACAAGTGAGACGTGGATTTCAATGTAGTGTAAAATTTATAGGTACATCAAGAAATGCAAATCATAGAATGATAGAATGTTCTGGGTTGGAAAGGAGATTAAAAATCATCTAGTTCCAGCCCCTGTGGTATGGATAGGGTCACCTTCCAGAAGACCAGGTTAATCAAAATCCCCAAAGAACCTTGCCTTGAAAAATTCTAGAGATAGGGCACAAATTCCCTAGGCAACCTGTTTCAGTGCCTCACCATTCTCACAGTAAAGAATATTTTTATAAGATCTAATCTAACTCCACCCACAGAGATGCTGAAAAAATTGACAGTGTTATCAGTTTAAAGATATGTGTTCTCAGTAAGACTTGGAAAGTGTTAATTATCATAAATTCTGTCTACAAAAGAGAGGGGGTTACTGTATTTTCAAATTAGAAAATATTTCATGTTTCACAATAAAAAAAATGGAACAAATAACCATTTTAAAAGGTATCTAGAATTAATTTTCTTAACATAAAATCAAATCAAAACGATCCAGAATTGATTTTGAGAAAACTCGCATTTTGTGACCACTGTGGTAAAACTCATCGAAAGAACAACTTGATTTGAAACTGTGATAAAGTTCCCTGCAGTGCTTCTACATTTATATTCATGAGGATGCCATTAAGAATCAAAATTTATTCAAAGTGCCAGCAGTCCTTTAAGAATGTCTCATGCTAAACATGAAATAATTAAGAAGGTCTCAGCTTTCCCACAAAGATTTTTCATTTTCATTAATTCAGGAAATATTTGCAGGCTTTTTTTCCAGGGATACAAAACACAATCAAATAAAGAAAGTAGTTTACTGAAAACTACGTTCATGGTGAATAAGAGTGATATTCTCTAGACCAGTTTGAATGCAAGTTACTACAATTTAAGGTTGTTATAGACATCTCTGTTAGAGATATATCACTTGTATGCACTGCATTACTAAAGTATAGTTTACAATCCCAGAATACTGTGAAGAAGTGAGAAGCAAATAGAAAAAAATTAATGGAAAGGTGGGAAACTTCAGGGTCACTAACGACTCTGTCAGTTTTTGAAAATGCTTCATTTTGCTTTCTCTACACTAGAGGAATTCCTGCCTTCTCTAGGCATACTGTTACATGGTTCTTTTACTTCCCCGTTTTCCCAGTTTCTGTTGTTTCTTCAGTTATCACTCCGTAGTAGATTTACTGTTTAAACTTCCCAGTGCAGTATAGTCCACATAAATCTCTGTGGAGCAGCCTGAAAGATCTCTCTACCAAGCCATTAGTTTAACTGCCAGCAAACTGGCATAAGTGATGACTGGATGTGGAATATATTACTAACTTATCTAGCCCAGAGGAGTAGCCATTTCATCCCCAAGCATTCATTTTAAATTTTTCTAGAAAGAGAAGGGCATCTTGGAGGGAACAGCAACTTGCTCAGACTAACCCTGCCTGAGGACAAGGTTTGGACCAGGAGATCTGGGAGGTCCCTGCCAACCTCGACATTCTGTTTCTGTAACACGGGAATCTTGTGGTTTACTGGTGGATCAGCTTATGAATTTAGATGTTTCATTAAAACATTTGAATATAATTTCAGAAACGTTATTAAACACAGAAAAGCCAGGCTAAAGGATTGAGTATTTTAGGTAATAATTGTGAAAATCTGCATTATTTTTTAACTAGCTCCTCATAGAAGAATGGAAAAAGTTTGGTTTTTTTTCTGGAAAGAAGCATACTGGATTTTATATTTGGTTGGCTTGGCCCTTTTTTTTTTTTTCCTTTCAAGTGCAATGAGTTCTCCATTTCTTTTCTCAGAACTCCTTCATGTCTTATTAATAGTAAATATGATGTATTAAATTATTAGAAAATCTTTTTAGAGCCATAGACAACTCATTTTTAACTATTTTTTTTCCAACTCTGATACATATATGAATTGCACTCATGGCTTCTGAACAGGAAATCTACCCACTGAGATTTTAGTATATTTATGAAATAGGGCATTTCAGATGCAATAATTTAAATTAATCTTGTTTGTTTGTTTGTTTATTTGTTTGTTTGTTTGTTTGGGTTTTTTTTCAGCTTCTGGGTGGTTGTGAGACATATCCAAAACCGTGCTCTGTAGAAGAAAATGAACAAAACTCACATATAAAATAAGAGATGCAGCACATTGAGCATAATGAGACCTTCCTGCAATCAATCTCTTCAGTTGTTTACCACTCTATTGTCACTGGAGTTGATGCAAAGATGCCAGACTCTGTGCAGTGGCATCTAAAAATTTTCTAACTTGAAGGTCATAACCATGGAGAAATCATCAGATTTATTTCTGCAACAGAATTCTCTACTTCCAAGACACTGTTTTGAGGCAAAACTGAATGTATCATCTTTTCCCCAGACTTTTTTTTTCCCATTGCCTTGTACGCTTAAAATCTCTGCTGCTGCTATTTTGTAGCCTATTTTCATTCGTTACTTAGAGCATCTCTAAGGAAGGATCCACAGGTATTTTAATAAAGTAAAATACTTTAGTTTAGCATCATAATTTTATTCAATGCATGAGCTTTAATTTCTATCTTATATTAGTACCTTGATTTCAAAGGAAAAGCAGAGTTCTTATGAAAAACTTAAATAAACCCTTGAAATGTCTGTTCTCCACAGAGGCCATCATGTTCAATTTAAATTTCAAATCCCTGTACATTGTAGTCAGATTTATGTATACTATATAAATATAACATTTGCATTAAAAAATACATATTTAATCATTATTTTTTAGCATTTACAAAAGGAAAAACGTAATTTTTAATTCATTAAATATTTTAAGATAATTTCCCAAAGAAAGTCCTTACCTGCTAAATAAAGGCAGAAAAAAATGAGTAATGTCAACCTCACTTTTCTACTGGTTAAAGAAGTAATTGTTTTGACAAGTTAAGAAGACTCATGTCAGAGTATGAAAAATTCTTTGTTACGGAGAATCACAAACCTAATGAGAAAATAACTGTATGGGACATGAGAACTGGCATCTAAAACACTATTTAGTATATGTTTTATGCAGTACAGATAAATTAATGATTAGCAAACTTCCTTGGAAGTACTTGCACTGTTAAGATAAATAAAAATCTGACTCTCATTAATTTTCTTCCCAGTTTCTGCTATAACTGCAGGACATTCATCACAACATTTCTCTCTCTCTCTCCCTCCCTTTTTTCTGTGTATCGTTCTCTTACAGCACACCTGGGAGATAGCACATACCAGCAGATCCCTCACTTGCAGAAATGTTTGGTTCTCTGCTCTTCACTTCTCTTCTTACTGAACAAAGATTTCCAAACCATAAATTACCCATGGAAAATAAATCAGAAGGGTTACAAACTGCTATGAACAGATGTTTAAAAGGCATTGCTACAAGCTCCATATGCAATTCAGATGGAGTAAATAATCTGGGGCTTCTGCCTCCTTTGCCACTTTGATAAGCCTGCCTTCACATATCCTGACAGAAAACTAACGAGTAGTAAATTCAAATTATGAGTCAGGCCAATCACTTATACAAAACCGCCAGCTTCATGCAAAAATTATTAGAATGGTAAGTATTCAAATAAATATTTAAATAGCAAATATTTGTAGAGGTCAGTTTTTTGAAGTGTGAAAATGATCCAAAGTGCTTACATCTGGCTATAAACATTGGGTAGCACCATTTAAAGTTAGGTTCCAATATACCTATTAAAAAAGAACATCATAAAGTAAACGTGTAATAAATCCCTCGAATGTATTAGGTACCATCTAAATACTTCTATAATTGTTTGGCATATTCTTGGCTGTGAATACATGCTTATACAGCAAATTATACAACTTTTAAACAGTGGCTCACTGAGACAAGTTTTCAAGAAAATTCAGAAGTAGTAAATACTATGATAAAAAAATAAATCTTAAGGTGTCTTTCATTAAATGGCCTCATAACCTGTGGACCAGAAATCTTGTTGACTTTGGAGTTTTGCAGTCTGAATTTGTTTGTGAGAAATGCATTTTTAAGCAAGTGTCATAGCAAGGGGATCTTCAAAGACTGCTGCTAATAAAAGATACGATCCTTACCCCCTTCAAAATAGTAAAATAACCCATGGGTTTACTTTTTTTTTCTTTTTGACAGAAAAGTCATCTTCATACATACTGAAAGACTAATTTTTAAACTCACGTAACTTTTCTATCAACAGTAAGATCCATTTATTCACTTTTATTCTTTTATTTTTTCCCCTTACCTTAGCATTATTATCCCTACAAAACCACAAACACAAAAAAAAAAAAAAACCCCAAAAACCAACCAAACAAACAAAAAAACCAAAAACCCTAAACAAAAACCCCACCAAAAACAAATAAAAACCAAAACCAAACCAGACAAACAAACAAAAAAAAACTACAAAAAAAAACCAACCTAAAAAACCACAGAAGTTTTTCATAGAATTCTTCCCTTTGGTACTTAATATTGTGGTGAAGTGAAATTATTTTTTCAAGTTTGTCTTTGCCTATGGAAAATTTTTGCTATTATACTCTATGTCAGTACAAAGGAAATTTCCACTTCTGTGCTGCAACAGGGGAGGAATAACCCCAAGTTACTCCTCCAGCATAGGCTGGCCCATGGGAGAGCAGCTCTGCAGAGGAAGATTTTGTATGTGACTAATGGCAAATTGATCCTGAGCCAGGGGCTCCCTGGGGCCAGGAGCGCCAGTGGGATCCTGGGGTGCACCAGGAAGAGTGTGGCCAGGAGGCTGAGGGAAGGGCTCCTCTCATTTTACTCCATCCTATTGTGTCCACATCTGGAGTGTTGTGTTTAACTCTGGTCTCCACAGCTCCAGAGAGACAAGGAGAAGGTCTGATGGAGTACACAAAGATATCTGGGGTTCAGGAGCATCTCTCTTATGAGGAGAGAGTGCAGGAGCTGACCCTGCTCAATCTGGACAAGAGAAGACTAGAGAAGGGATTGCAACAATGTGTACAAATATCTCAAAGGCAGATGCCAAGAACATGGTGCCGGACCCTGTTCAGTGGTACTGAGACAGGACACAGAGCAAAGGCAATAAATTAAATGTAAGAAAACATACCTAAACCCGAGGAAGAACTTTTTTACATGTGGCAGTGGCAGAGCACTGGCACGGGTTGCACAGGGAGGTTGTGGAGTCTCCCTCTCTGGAGATGCTCAAAGCCTACCTTGACAAGATCCTGCGTCACCTGCTCTAGGTGATCCTGCTTTGGCAGCCAGGTTGGGCTGGATCATCTTTTGAGGTCCCTTCCAATCCCAACCATTCTATGGTTCTGTGAAATGCTGGCAGCTGACAGTTCACAGGTCTTTCATTAATTAATATTTCCTTTGTGCTGTCATGGCTCGGCAACACAGACACACTTCTGCTGAAACAGAAACACTGTGCTGCCCCTGAAAGTATCCATTTGCTTCCCATCCTAAGCTACCCGGTCTTTAAAATGCAGAATATTTCGATTTCCATCTGATATTCAACTTCATTTGTTGTTTGTTTATTTTTATTTCGGTTTTTGGTTTGTTTGCTGGGTATGGTTTTGTTTTTTGTTTTGTTTTGTTTTGTCTGCAAAAAGCTAAAAGGAAAACCAAATGCTCTTAATTATCTTAATTTTGCAACAGCTCTGACCTGAGCATTTCAAAAGGAAAGAAGAAGAGGACATTTTGAAGAAACAGTACAAATCTTTAGTACAACTAAATCACACATGGTCATCACAACAGAATATTTTGATCTGTCAACGGAAGTAATGAACCTTTACTATGGTAATAATAAAATAAGAAGTAGAAGGTTTTTACATAGTAATGTCGTTCTGAGACGATAATTTAAAAAAAGATAGTATCATGGGTTAAGGGAAAGACCATACATTACTTGACTTATACCACAATATAATGAACAAAAAGGCTTGAGGAACAGGCTGTTTAAAAAGTTAAAGCAATTAAAAAAGAAGCAATTCAAAAAGAAGCCCTAGAAATGCAGTAAAATAATCACACCATCTGTGTGATTCTAACAGCTAAGGAACAGCCAATAAACCCGTCATTGGGATAAAGGAAATGATCCAGCCTTCTGAGGAAACCAGTGAACAAAAGAGGCATACTTAGCCAATATGGTGAATCTTTCTCTTTGCCCTAATATCTAGCTGGTGTCAATAACATTTAATATGTTCTAACAGCCATTTTTGAAAATTGGTTGTGAGAAGCTAGTTTAGCAGTTGACAAGAAACAAATACATTAAGAAAATGTTTTTCTCTTTGATTGCCTTGTTAGTGTCATACACTTAAATGATGCCTTTTCAAAACAGGTTTTCCCCGACACACTGAGACAGAAGATTCCTGATGTTTTGTCAGATTTATTTAATAAAAATAGGGCGACTTGTTACCACAGATAAAAAAATTCATAAAGCAAAAGAGTAATTAAAAAGAGAAGAGCATTGTGGTCAAGGATGATAGAACTTACGATATTTAATATCAGATGGTAAAGTTTATAATGAAGCCTTCAGGATTTTGGAGAAGAAATGCCTCTTGATTCTCTAGAAGAATTAGGTTTCTCATCCTGACATAGACACAAGATGTTATTGTATTTACAAAAAGCAAAAAACCTCCACCCTTATTAATTCTTCATCCCAGAGGCTCTGGTTACAAGGAAATTAATTTTCAGAAGACAGTGACACTGAAATTTAAGACTACACAATTCAAGTGAGTAATATTTTAATTCCTTATATAAAACTGAAAGTTCCCCAATGCATCAAGATAGAACTTTCTTTATGTGAATCACAGTGAATCACTATGGCAATTGCAAATTAGGAAAGCTGATTTTTAACCAGCTTTTTGACACATATGTAAACAGCATTTGCTTGCAAAACACGTAGGGACACTAAACATGAGTGAAAACTCTCAAGGTACTCTCTCCAGTTTCGTTCTATATATTCAAAACAGCAGAATGGATCTGAGAGAAGAACAGGAGATACAAAGAGGAAAGTGCACACTGTATTTAGCGGGTCTAAAAGGAACGACACAGTTCCTTTTAGGAAAAAAGAGCCACACCAGTGAGAAGAGGAGCTGCCTCATTCCGGTGGTTTTGGATGCAGCATTCCAGAGAAGGGACTGTTCTGATATGTCAGCTGTGAAGCACTTCTGTTATGGTATAGTTATGCTGGTTTATTATAGCTGAAGCTGTCCTTTGGTGTCCTCTACCAGAGATTCTCTAGTTGGCAAAGCCTCTTAATACCATGAGCCAACATTTATTCAAAATAATTTATATTCTTAAATGAAACACCAGCACATGCACCAGATCTGAAGGCCCCCTCTAACAGGAGTCTGCTGTTCTTGTAGACTGAATGAGCAATTCTATGTTATATACTAGTCCTTCCTCAGAACATAAGAAATCCATGTTGTTGTCCTATATTTTTAAAAGTTCCAACAGCTGCCTTAACTAAATTGATAGTAACTAAAAGAAAAGAGACATCTTTGAGGATAATAAGCAAATTTGGAAACACCTCATAAGCCTGCACTGTTTTGCAAACTAAATGTCATTCACTGAAGAAAGAAATTACCATATCAAACAATTTCCCAGGACCTCAGATCAGGAACTAAACTGCAAAAGGTGGCAGGTATGGCAGCGGGCCATAGAAAATAATATTCAACAAAATCCTGCTGCTCTTTCTTAAATAACAAGTTTTGGGAATGCTCAGTTAGAAATAATGTATTATTAGAAATTTAATATTAATACATGGATGTTTTGCTATATTACTGTCGAAGTGTCAATCCCCCAAATTGATCAGCATGTATTAATGACACAGAAGGTAAATTCTACCATCAGAAGCTGAATTGCCAATAGTTCAGATTTCCATATATAGGGTGAATTACTTTTTCATCTAAAGGGACCCTAGTTGACAAATCTTTCTTTTACACCAATGCTGCCTGCTAAAATATTTTAAATTTACCATACCTTATTCAAACAAGAACTATGTTTTAACAAACTGTTTAAAATCTGAATTGCTTTTAAATTTCTAAAATAACATTTTTCATGCACATACAATGTAGTTACTCAATTCTGCTCATTGTGATGATTCTGTCATTTCTCTTAACTTGACCCGCACTCTGATATCAGAAAGAGCTTGTCATATTTCATGAAACAGATATGGTGAAAATCATAGACGAAAAGCTAAGAAGAAAGTGTAAAGCAAGAAAATAACAGGAAGAAATATGGATTAATATTGCCTAATTTACGAACAGGATATTAAATATCTGGAACATAGCAATTACCTTTAAAAATGACTCTGTCTCTATGTGCAGCTAAGAACAGTCAAGAGATTTCACCAGGAATGCTTCCTATATTTATGTCTCTGAATAGCACATGCAGGGTTCACAAAGAAAGAAAGAGACTTTTTAAATATCTCAATACTATTTTACCTTGCTAGAATCAAAATCAATATTCCCTAATATTTGAAGTACCAAGCACTTATCTTGCTGATATTTTACTTATTTGAAAATGTTTTGTTATGTCCAATTAAAACATTTTAAACATGTTATGCTTAATATATGCAGAAGAGCTAAAATAATTAAAGGCTCTTTAAAACATAAATGTTTGAAAGTAGATATAAATAAAGCCATTTTGAAACTCAGTTTTTATTAGTGTTATTCATCAGTAAGCTTAGTAAAATATCATTAAGTAAATAATCAAATATGCAGCTTTCTATTTTTTCATTACACACCTTGGATCTAAGCAATTTATAAGAAGATACTGTTTTAACAGTAAAGGTATTGCTTTAACTGCAATGAAAGTTAATTTAATTTTCCTAATAAAAATGCTGAATTTACCTAAAATTATCTTTCGGTCTTTACTCATTCTTCTTTGAAATTTGGATTAATTTTCCCAGTACTTACACTGACAAGGAAATACATAAAACATATAAAATATACCAAGTTTATTGCTACAGGGTAGGATTAGTTTCAGTGAAATATGGTGTTTGTGAAATGAAGTTTGTGTTCAGTGACCAATGTTCTGTGTCTTACTCAGGTCTTTACAATGTACTAATGTAACAGTAATAAAAATAAAAAATAAAATAAAAATTTTTACCAAGATGAATCTCTCATAAAACCCTTGCTTTAGAAATACTGATAATTGAAAGTCAAGTCCTCTCAGTAACTGGGTAATGGCACAGTAATTTAGTAATTAAGTAATTTTGTTTTTGTACATACATGATCTATTTCAAGGTTTTGAAACCCTATGGATCTCCAATAGAGTAGCAGAGGAATTAATTTAATTTTTCTATTTTTCTATCACTAGGAAAAACAAATATAACACTAAAAAAGCAACAGTGAGTGGAGTAGAAAGCTATATTAAAAAGTTATATTAAAAAATTTGATCACACCTGTGACACTTTCATAGTAAAATTAGTCATCTTGTGATAAAATACAGAAAGTGCTTCAACATACGTATTATAAATTGATGATGTACATTGATTAGTGTTCAAAACTGAGAATTAATGAAAACTTGAAGGAAAAACAGGAAAATAAATAAATTCTTTGTAATGCACAAGCAAAAACAAATTATTTCTTTAGTAGAAAAACAGTAAAGAAAAGACCTTTTAAATTCCATGTATAGCTGAAAGCCTACTATTTGAACAAACAAACAAAAATATTATAACTATTTCTGAGAATAAGAAAAAACTCATTCTTTAGGAAGTCCAAGTCTCAGCTAGGACCAAAACTGGCCAAAGATTTCAAGAGTAAGAAGGGATCCTTAAGGTAGGTAAGCAATAGGCAGAAGCAGAGGAAAGTCACTGGCTCAATACAAAAGAGGTCTGGCAAAATATTTACTGGCAATGCCCGACCAGGCAGAGGTTTTCAGCACCTCCTTTGACTGTTGTCACTGCCACATCTATGTCCACATCACAGGCTTACCTGCAGTAATTCTGTGCTGACCCAGCAGTTGTGGCGGAATGGCTGGTCTGTAAGTGCTCTTATGCCTGGCTGTATCCACTCCAGGGAGCCAAGGCAAGGGGCTGACTTTGTCGCCAGGCCACTGTCTTGATATCTGCAAAGCTGTGGAAATCAGGGAGCATTTGGGTGGTGACTGGGAGAGGATAAATATTACCCACAGAAAAGGGCACAAAATAGAACTCAGAAAACTTGAGACCCATTGCTCTTACCTCATTATTTTGGGAAAATAATGGAGAGAGTCCTCTTAGGAAGTATTGCAAGTCAAATAAAACAGGTGATTAGGAGAAGCTAAAGCAGATTTACCAAAGAAAGTAATTCCAGACTGACCTGGTCACACTGTACAATGGCATAACACATTCTGTTGGCATGAGAGGAGTGGTGAATACTGTTTGCCTGGCCTTCGCCAAAGTGTTCAGCACCATTTCCCACAGTTTCTTGTGGGCAAAGCTGAAAAATATGGACTGGATATAAGTCTATGGGATGGGTGGGAAACTGACCAAGCATTCTATCTTTCTATTCTATCATGTCTGTGAGTTAGAAAATTGGGACTGAATATGCATTTGGCCTGTGAATTATATTTTTTAATTTTGTCCCAAAGAATAGAATTATCTCTCTATCCAGTAAAACAGCTTATTTAAAGGAATGTAAGTGCAAGTTCCTTGCTTTTTCTGGGCTATATTATATAGAAATAAAGGAAATATTGCAAACCAATTTGCACTACATACTTCTCACCCCTTTTTTCAGTCCAGCCATGCTCTGCATTCCTTTTTTTAAATTCCCTGTTCTCCAAATATGCAAAGGTAAAATATGAAGATTGTGTTATTGATGGGATACAAATTCCCTCTTCTCAGTAAATTGTCAAATCTCATTTAAAAGGTTTTTGCACATTTAGGTCAGCCTGGTTTGGAGACATTGTACATATATGCTGAAGAAAGAAGTCAATTGCAACTAGCTGTATTCATACTATTTCCATGTGGAAAGACAAAAAGCATTTCTTTGTTTTTCATCAAAATAAAATTGCTTAAAGACAAAGCAGCTTTGGATTGGAATTATACAACAATATATAGGCATTTCCAAATTTTTAGTGTTTTACACCATTTGAAGTAACAAGAAGAAGAATTATTGCCACAATAATAGGTGTACCACATCAGAATCCTTAGAATGACAAAAAAAATACTCTCTTCATGCTCTTGAAAATCTTTGAAGATGTTTTTACTGCCAAGTACATAGTGAAACCTAAAATAAGTATTAAAATCGCCACTTTTTAACTAAAATGTAAAGACAGTATTAAAAAATAGTATTTTTTTTCTATCTTGCTAATGTTTCCCAAACATCGATAACATCCATCTAAGAATTTAAAACCACAAATAAAACTATATACAAAACAACTGACAAACAGGGCACAAACAAAGTAGCCCTATGGATTTTTTTCTGACCTGAATAAAATTATATATGAAGCAAACAGTGTTTGTTCTTTAATTTAGTGACCTGAGTGTTTGGAGCACATAAATTATTTATTCAGACAAATCCTTAGCTCCTGCACTTTAACCTGCACAGCCATAATGAAAAAACTCCACCTCCCACACACACAGCTGTATGTGTAGTGCAAACCCCGTGTTCCCCTGCCAGTCACAGCACTGGGAAACAGAGCATAAACCTCCTGTCATTTATTGTTTGGACACTGCTGATCACAACTTAATGTGTGTTCTATTTGTGAATACAAATGATTCAGTCTGATAAAGCTTTCTTCAAAGTAGAGAATCTTCTGAGATGAGAAAAATCACTTATCCCTTACTCGTGTCTTACTTCCACTTCCAATATTTTGATAATGCGCTTTCCACATTTAGGGTTTTTTTCATTTTTCAAGGAAACAGTTTTTTATTTTGTTTGTTTTGTTTTAAGAGACAGAAATGTTTCTGTGTTGTAATGAGTTACCTTTGATCTACAGTCAAACACACATAGCCATTCACCCACACCCTGCACCGGTT
The DNA here is from genome assembly GCA_027576195.1 of Cossypha heuglini. Lineage (NCBI taxonomy): Eukaryota > Metazoa > Chordata > Aves > Passeriformes > Muscicapidae > Cossypha > Cossypha heuglini. The sequence continues at coordinate 925,510 of JAODKT010001795.1, read as the reverse complement.
TCCTGAGCTTAGCTGAGCATTCTATAAAAAATAAAAATATAAACTTCCAAAAATACATCATTTTATTCACAACAAAGGACTAAGGTGTGTCCTGTTGTGGACTCATCACTACTTGCCACCCCAGGACATCCTCTGGCTGTGTCCCCCAAAGACTGTCCCAGCTGTGTCCCCCACCAAAACCCTGCCATTTTCATGCAATTTTCATCTTCCTTTCTGTGAGTGTTTTATTCTAATAAGAAATATTTTTGTATTGTTTTGTAAAATCCAACACAAAATATCGAAGCAGATTATATATTTAAAGTTATTGCTCTGATTCTTTTCAGAACAGATAAAAAACAAATTTTAATTTTAAAAATAGTTTTCGCAACAAAGTGTAAAGGAGTATTGATCTATCTTCCATATTCATTATTCTAATGATTTCATTTAAAAAATACCAAAAAGAAAGGTTTTTTTTCCAAAACTATGAGTCTGAATTCATGTGAAGAGATTAAATTAGCACTCAGTTGGAGAAAAGACAACTGACTTGTTTCTGCTACATTGTATGGAGATTCAAAACAGGGTGGATTATTTATTTTATTATTTTGAGATGCACACATAACTTTTTTCTAGTTTGAACCCCAAGAACCTCAGTAAGGAATTTATATTTTTATGTGGCATAATATATATATATGAAATAATCAAAGATTTAAAAAATAATGCTAACTTAACTAATTTAATGGAAGATTTCAGTGTCTCATTGCTCATGTTTTAATTTTACTAGCTATTTAAAATTAAATCAGCACTTATCTGATTTTTATCTGCATGCGGATAAATTGTGCATAATTGGTGCTAAAGCAGCAAAACTGAGGGTGCTAATGGTTGTTCATTTCTCCTTTCAGTTTACAGCTTGCATTTTACAGAGTCCAGTGAGCCATCACAAGCAACACCAGCATGCTAATCTGATACAACCAAGTTTGGAAGTATTTGTAATAACTTTACTCTAGAGCAAAATTTTTAAACAATCTTCCTTTGTGTGACAAGGAAAATAAAACTGATCAAAAATGTGTGTTGAATCATATGAAGTAGATGCAGGTAAAATATACACATAAAACCCATCTCTTTTTTAAAGAGGCATATAAAAACATAAAGGATGTAGAAGGATGCTTGAAAAAGTGGGTGCAATTTCATAGAGAATAGCTGTGCACTCATACCTACCACGTTCTTCCCTATTGCCCCAAATGTAAAAAAATTGTATTATTGGCCTTTTAGTAAAGTTAATTAGCCTCCATAATGGGCCAAATGAAAATGAAACAAACAAAAAAACCCTGAGAGCTTAAACTGAAAAAAACCCCCAAACAAATCTACTTATTCAAACATAATATGTGAGACCACAGCATAAAGCAGTGACAGAAAGCAGGGTAAATCATTAAATATTCCTTTCATCTTCTTAGAAAGATTAAATAAATGTCTTAGACACATGGCTGACTGTCACTGTTCAAGAAAATGTCTTTCAGCATTACTGTTGGCAAAACTACCTACTACTTTTCTATGGAAAGAACACATTAATTTCATGTGTGTTAGTGTCTTATAAAAAGGAAGATCTATAGATCTTCCTTGCCTTTCGTTATTTATTTCAATTTCAGTAATAACATGAAGCAAAGGGACCCAATTAAATTGCAGACCATGAAACAAGATAATGAAATAAGATGTCAAGCAGCTGTCAATTCAAAAGGTTTAAAGTTATTTAAAGGAAACTTCACAAAGGGTAAAATGTGATATATTTTTTTATTTATTTATTCAGCAAAACCCAGAATCCTAATCCTGAAACACAAATTTGTAACCCACTGCTGAGACACAAACCAAAACCCTGCCTTTCTTTGGACATCATTCAATTTATCTTTATCTTCCCTCCCAGTTACTCTGTATTGGTAGATGTTTCCTTCTTGGTAGCATATTAAAACCAATAATTGTGAAAGTGCTGAAGTGGAAGAAGTCTCCATGGAAACAGTTGTTAAAATTGGGTAGTAAAATATGCTAGTATAAAACTTCATCTCTCTACAGCTCCTGGTAGAAATAAATGAATAAATAAATAAATAAATAGCCAAAACTATATAAAATATTATATAGCGATATTTGTGACCATGTAGGTCTCCAGCACCATCTGTATTACATCAAATGACACACTGAGATGATAATTTTGGACAAAACAGCACACCTTGAGGTCTATTTTGTTCTTGTTCTCCTCTTAACCAAATAATTGCAACTACCAAAGCATACATTTGGGATAGAATGCACCAGAAAAAAAAGAACAACAAAATTTTCCTCAAATCCAAGCAAATATATATTGCAATTCACCTATCAAGTCTCCCTTTTGTAGTGGGAATAGTAAGATAGAGGTACAAAGCATAAGCAGAAAAAACCCTCCAAAAAACTAAAAGACTTGAAAGAAAGAATCATATTCACACAAATTATATTAAAACAAAGAAAAAATGGATTAGCACTTCTAAAGGCACAATACATATAAGAATAAAGTCGTGCTATCAAAGGGAACCTAATTGAAATATAGATGTCCTACGATGCAGTAAAATCAAAAGCTGAGACCTTGACAAATTGAAAAATAATTTCCCCAACCTAAAGATTTCATTGGCCAATCAAGCTGATCCACGAAAGCAATTCCATGAATTAATCCTATAGTTTTCTTTATGTATGTAGTTTTATGGTTCACGTACTCTTTTTCTGGCATTTTTACAAACTGCTTCTTCAACTTCTTAATAGAAAGTCAATAAGCTACCAACATTCTCCCTAGATGGGAACTGAAACACAATGGGATTACATGCCCAAGAAAATATAAAATTTCATAGTTAAATTAATGGGTCAGACAAATCCTTTCAGGTCCAGCATTAAGCTTCATGCTTTTTGAATAAAGCAAAAGTAAACTCAGGAAACTCAACAATACATTGGCTTTTCTGCCCATTGTTGTAACAACCAGGTATTAGAAAATAACCCTATTCCTGCAGTCGTTTACTGTCAGTTTTGAAGGCTACTTGGAATGACAGATTTCTCCTTGTTACACCAAAGTACTAAAGTACAGCTAAATTCAAGTCACTGACATTTATGGGACAATCCTACTCTAAGTCATAATGTAAGCTAAGAGTGGTTTAAATGCCGTTTCCTTTACCTTTTTTATTTCCAGAATTTCCTCTTTGGGAAGAATAAAGAAGCTTAAAAAGACTTTTTGTCTATTTCATACATTACAAAATGTGACATACAAGAACTTTAAGGCACCACTCTTTGAAAGACAGCAGTTACTAGGGAGGAGTAGCTCTGAGTTTTCAACTGATTACCACTTTCTTTATTTCTTTATAAAATTTTAAGAATAGGGTTGTATATCCCCTGAGTTTTATTTGTGTCATAAATACTACTGGGAATAAAAATAAAATCTCAATAATTTATTTCTATTTTCTCCCCATACTCTCAGAATTTCAGTTGCAGGGTTTGTTAACAAAAACATGATTAATCTGAAGAACACTTTGTGCCATAGGTTCCCTTACAGCCAGGATATAGGTTGGTTTAAGATTATCTTACACATAAATTCCCATAAAGATGCTGGAATTCAACAGATACTGTCTGAAGAACTCTAAAGTAGAAAAGAAAAGAATCACTAAACCATTATAAAATTGCCTCTATCAGTAAGTTAGCTCTTAGATCATTCTCTCTTGTTCATTTTTCAGAGGATGTCGTCTGTTTTCTCTCTTTACATATTAATAATGTATTCCTTCTCATTCCTATTACAGTTCAAAGATACTCTGCCACTCGAAAACCTGCAAGTAGAAGAGATTGCAACTACTCAAATGTGGGAAGGGGTGGAGAAGTGGGGACAGCACTTCATTGAAACAAATCTGTTTCCCACCTTGAGATAGGACAGGAAACTTCCAAACTACTTGCTCATTCACACCCTCTACTTGTAATAGTGCTGTGGCCTCTAAGCCACTGCCCCTCTTCGTTCATCACCTTCAAAGCTGAGCAGAAGCAACAAACCCAGTTTGAACTCCACATGGCATTAATACTTCTGTCTCAGCTACCAACCTGGCATGGATTCTTGCCTAGTGTCATCAGACAGCAATGCGGATTACAATTCTCTGTTACCCACAGGATATCTCTGTGTTTCTGTGATATATTCAGTCAGCTGGTGATGGTTATCCTTAGGGGCAACTCACACTAGACTGACCTGTTTAGCGACTAGAGCAGCCACATCTTTGTGACCTACATCCGTCCTCTTAACCTTCAAGGGATGGGGGAGAGAGAAGGGAAGGGCAGGTTCTCAACTGAGTTTATGTAGCAAGCCTTTGCTATGAGGTGGATGGGCAGGAAGGTTTGCAGGCACGACCTATGCGAGTAGACACCAGGAGCTGCCCCTGAACAAGCCCAACATCAGCTGGCTCCAAAACATGGCCCATGCTGGCACCATCATGCTGGTGGTGGCTCTGTGTTAACATACGTCAGAAAGGATAGAAAGTGTGCAGCAGCTGTGAGAGAGAGAAGTGAGGAAAACACGAGGGAAACAGTCCTTCAGGCACCAAGATAATGAAGGAGGAGGAGCAGGTGCTCCAGGTGCAGGGCTGAGATTGCCCTGAACGCCTTGGAGAAATCCATGGTGGAGGCTGTCCCCCTGAAGACCATCAGGGACCACACTGGAGCAGATATCCACCCTGTAGCCAACAAAGCAAATTCAGATCTCAATGTGTTCTGCAAGACTAGAATATCATAAAGCTACTTTTCTGAAATGAACTCTACAGTAATTGCACAAAATTTAAACCATGGTTTAAGAAATATCCAATAGAAATTTAAATACAAATTTCTAGTCTCACAAGGCATCTGCTTGATGTGACAGTTTCTAAAAGATCAGACTCAAGGAGTAAAGAACCTTTCTCCAGTAAAACAACAATGTAGAAGGAATGTAACGATTAAGGAAGTATATTTTGACAGGCAGCCACTGAAATCAAAAGCAAAGGAAAGTCCTCTATGGTGGTTCTCCTGACACATCATTTGTATGTAACACAAAGCAGCATTTCATAATGCTTTTGAATTATTCAAGTCAAAAGTGCTCTGAAAAAATAATTCTTGAACTCTAGAATGTACTGAAGGTATGTGCTTCAATAGCCTTCAAGGGAGATCAACTTCACAAAACCTGCGTTGTTACCTGCTGTCTTATACTGCATGCTCTTTGTGCAAGTTTCTTCAGTGCATATATCTGCTATAATTACTGTCTCAGTAGTGTACGTTTACTATCAACATGCAAAAGTTCACAGAAAATCTATATTTATGCCAGTGTTTAAAAGTTTACTCCTGGAGAATGTCTTTTGCAATCCCATGTGCCATGTCTTGCAAGATTAGTAACTTAAGATTTCTGAGTGTTATATCTCACTATGATCTCTAAATTAGAATGTCAACACTGTAAGTTATTATGTTTTGGCTTGTGTTTTTTAGATGTAACTCTATTTTTTAAAAAAAATAAAATATGCTATGAAACAAAGATAAGAAAAACTTACACTCTTCTCTTTTGAAATACAATTATCTCCACACTTTAGAAAAATATTTTATGGAACAGAAGTTATAACTTTTTATTATTTGCATTTTCAGATTCTTGTGATTAACAATATAAGCTAACAATAGGGTAATTTTCTGTTAAAAATAACTATTCAGGGGAAATTTTCAGTGAATGCTTACAAATGAGAAATACTCTCTGTGACATATTCAGTCCCCTCATCTCATCATTTTTCTAGTGGAAAAATACCATTTTATTACTACAATTAAAATTAATGTAAACATATTTTTCCTGCAGTTTTCACCCTTTATGGGTCTTTTGGGTTATTCGCTTACTGTGTTGCTTGCTATGTAGAAAATTTCAAAACATTTGCAAGGCCCAAAAAGCAATTTCAGAGAACCAGGCAGCATATTTTCAGCAAGCTCCATGCCAGAATTTACATGCTTCAACATTTGAAGGCTAAGGACTCTGAAGAACCATTCCAGGCAAGCCTATCATGAAAGAATCAACATCTGCTTTAAACCTGAGCAAAACAGAATGGTTTGTTTCCTTATAGTACCTTGTATGCACTGAATAATGAGCTAATACTTTCCTGTGTGTCTTGGTTTTTTTTGCATATTTTGAATTCACAAAAAACAATAAGGATGCCATATGGTACCCATACCAAGTTCATAAAAGTATTTTGGCAATTTATTCTGAAGAAAAAGGATTATGGATGGAATTTTGTTTAGTTCTAAAACAAAGAAAAGAAAGACAATAGAGGGTGAAAACATAAAGTTACCAGCCTTTTTTCCTGATTTTGTAAACTTTAATATACTCTCCAAAAACCATTTTGATTATTTTCTGTAGTGGTTCTGTAAGGTTAATAGAGAGCCCAATCTGTAATTTCTCTCCCTGTGAGAAGTGCTGATTGTATTACCAAACCTCGGCATATGTCTCTTCACAGACTGTGGAGCAGTGACATTTCCATTTCAGCTGCTTTCCTTTGGAAAGAAATTTTGAAAAGTGTAACATAAAAACATGAAGCAGATTCATAAGAGAGTCTTTAGTTTGGCTGCTCATTAGCATTTCAGTGAATAGCACAGTATTTCATAGCACAGTACCATTGCTGGTCTCATCAGTCCTGTATTTTAAGTGTTTTGTAATTTTTCATATTTTTTCAGGAAATACTGGAAGTGCCAGCTCTTTGTCCACCCTACTTAAAAAGCACAGCATGATGTTCTACTGGAAGTGGAGGATTAATTTTCCTAGGATGTGTAAATATTTTTTTAGTCGGCTAAATAAAACTTCTCTTCTAGATCATTAGCACAGATGAAAAAAGCTGCAACCTCAGTTATAAACTCAAACATTGTCTGTGAAAGGGATGTTTTATTTATTTTCAGTAGTAGAAGTAGGGGGTTTTGCCTACAATTTAGGGCATGGAGTTCACAGATTTAGAATTTTTGACATCAGCACATAGCTACATGAGAAGTAATACAACAGATTTAAAGTAATTTATCACCACCTTATACACAAAAGAGTTACAAGCAAAATAATACGTTAATAAACTTGTTTTATGACCAACTCCCTAATCTCCTTTCCATTATTGAGGAAATACTGGCAGTCTTTTCAATTTACAGTCTATTAGGAAGAGATACATATGTCCATAAACAGATGGCAAGAACATGCTGAGATCTTACTAATTGTATTCTGTTCTTTGTTGTAATCTCAATGGCTTATGACAGTGCTATAAAACCACTATTAGTTGGAGGTAAAATTCTAATTGCAATTGCTAGGTAGCAATTATTTGTGAGGGAGGAAAGATCTGGCACAGAAGTCAGGAAGGCCCAGACACAGGAGACAGTTGAAGAAGAGAACTTTCCTTAATTTTTCTCTACAATGTAACCTTGCTGAGAAGACTCTGTTCATGGTTTGTTTTGAATAAAGAAGAATCTACTGATATTATCTAATAGTAATAATATCTAATCTAATCAATCAATCTAATCAATCCAATAATACTAATCCACTGAAATTTATTTAACAGGGTAGTCTAAAAAGTTAAAAATATGACAATCTTGTTAGCTATGTGTAAGTGTTAGTCAGACTCAATACTTGTACAAAAATCAGACTGTCTTGGTGACTCTTATATGTAATGATTCTGGTAATTAATTTTAGGATTTCCTATTAAAAATGCTTATTAATTTCCTGAAATAATCTTAAGTCAGAATTTATGTGTTCTGCATGATTTCATCATACAGTGGAACATCAACATTATGGGGTTTTGCCATTTCTGTTGAAGAATGCTGTTTGAATAAAAGTCTGTGGACTTTAAATTAACAGGATAATGAGGGAAAGGGTTAGGCAGCTTGTGTATTTGTATATTGGCATAACATTTATGCTTTTTTAAGGATATGAAAAAGTAAGAAGTACCTTAGGACTACAGGGAAGACAGAGAAGCACTGGAAGTGGTTTTCCAAAAACACCACACATCTTCTGTCTTTGGAGGCTTTCCTAGATTCAGCTACAAAAAAGGTATAAACTACCTACTGAGATATAGGCAATCTTGTTTGATGTTTGGGGTGGGACAGGGTGACCTCCAGAAGATCCTTCCAAGCAGTACTATTACAGTTCTAAGGAAAAAGCAGCAGGGTTTTTCTCAGAAGCATTTATTTGTTGCAAGCCTTAATAGAAGATAAGGCACCATGAAATCATAGAGGGGACATAAAAATATGTTAATATTGAAATACACTGCAAAGAGAACATATTAGGCTGATTTATTTTAGAACTCAGTAATATCAGGCCATTTATCATGTAAGCAAGCAAGTGGAGAATAAGCTTAATGCATTTCAAATACAACAGAATATCTAAAGCTCATCACAGTATATTCACAGATTGCTTCCTTAAATAAAGTAGAGGCTCAAGGATTATTACTATATAATCTCATATATGAATAATTAGTTGCATTCACTCCTGCCCTCCAACACACTCAACTACTTCTCTGTAAAAATATTGTGGGACTTTCACATACACATATATTCTGCAAATATATGTTCACATTAAAATGAATCAAGATACTGCTCAAAATCCTTTAAACTGAAAAAATTTCAATGATCTTATCAGTCAAATTGAAAAATTACTAATCAGACATCATGGAAGATAATGCAAAAATTTTTCACCAATAGTTTGCAGGGCCAGGTTGACTTTTATTAATAACCCCATTTTACAGGCATCAAGTAATACACTTGGCTCCTGTAGATTCCCAGAAAACATATTTCAACCACAAGCATCTTAAAGAACATCCTCAAGTGATTCTTCTTTACAGTGAAAAAAAATATAGTGGCTTTGTAGTGGTTTTGTTGGGAATGAAGTTAAATTTATTCATAGTATGTCATATAGTTCCATGTTTGGATATCTGCTGAAAAGAGCATTGATAGGTCAGGGATGGTTTCGTTAGTGCTGGGCAGTGCTTGCACAGCATCCAGACCTTTTCTGCTTCTCACGTATTCAGCACATGCACATGCTGCCCCACCAGCAATGGTGCACACAAGGGGCTGGGAGGGACACAGCTGGGCAAGCGACCCCAAACGACCAAAGGAATATCCTGCCCCATGTAAAACTGCTGGAAATCAAGAGCTGTGAGCCAAAGGATGGAGGAGGTATGGAATTGTGATGCTCTTCTTCCCCAGTCCCTCTTCAAAGTGATGGGGCCTGTCTTTCCTGGAGGTGGCTGAATACTCACCTATCGATGGGAAGTAGTAAGTTAATTTATTGTTTTGTTTAGCTTGTGCACACACTTTTTGCTTTACCTATAAAACTCTTCTCACTTTTACCTTTCAAATAGTTTCTCTCAGTCTGCTGAGGAGAGTGAGTGGCTTTTTGAGCTGAGTTGATAGCTTAGGTTAAATCACAAAAAGTTTGATTTGTAAAGACCTTGGGTAAAACATCATGCACTAAATGTCTTGTAAAGATTGTAAGTCAGATGGGGAAAAGCAGGTAATTTTTCTTCTCTGAACTTGTAATTTCCGCCCAAATTTATAGGAACGTAGAAATGGGTGACATTCAGAAGATATAGTTTCTCTTTTGATGCAATATTTTAAACAGGTTTACTTCTACTTTAATGGCTACTTCGATCTTTTTGGCTCTATTGAACTTACCAAAGGGTAGTAAGTTTAAAATTAGGACAATAGCAATCTTCAATGTTTTCAATGTCTATATATTCAATCTTGGGTTGTCTTTTTTGTCCTTTTTACTCATCTTTGAAGCTCTGATGCAAACCTGGATGAAGGAATGACAAATATTTTTAGCTCAAGAGACTCTGAGCAGTGAGGACTACTGTGGCTCATTGGAAGAGGGGTGAAGACATAGAGTGCTACAATACCATTTTAGTTCTTAGCTCCTATCTCATATGCAAACATGTCTGCTTGTTCAGTTCTGAACCATCATACTGACAATGGGAAAAGTTCAAAAAGGACAATTTTTGGGAAAGAAAGACTCATACAGTAGCCAGAAGATACACCATTCATCCAAATGACACGCTGAGCCAAACGATCATCTCTTGTAAGTAAACCCTGAATTTCTTATTTTCCCTTCTTTATCATGCTATCAGATGTTAGCACTTGAAGCAAAATGCCCCATTGGCATACTAGAATTGAAAGGTTATTACAAGAGAAAAACTGTTTAGAGTTTTACTGTGACTTTGAAGCTAATATCAAATGTTTCCATTTAAAACAAGTCATCCTAGAAATGATATAGTCATAAAATAATATTATTGGATTTGTTGCTAAACAGAGTACAAGGCAATGTGGAAAGCAAAAAAGTGTATTTTGAGTGTCCTTGTCAATTTGTGTGTGTGTTTGTGCTGGTCTTCAGTTAGTTAAATGCCATTTCTGCTGGAGGATCTAACTTTCAAATAACTGCCTTAACCTGGCAGATTTTAAAACACACACTTTTGCTTCAGACCTTGAAATCCTTTGGCACTTCACAAATCTTAATTTTTTAGCCTTTCATGGAATTCTGTAAAACTCATCACTCATACATTTTAAATTAATTTCAGGGCAACAATTCAGTTTAGATTATGACTGTAAATAGACAGACAATAGCACTGGAAAATAGTGATGCCTATAGCAACTTCAGGTCTACATTAGGTACTAGCATCTCTCCAGCACAGCAGGAGATTTAGCTGCTTATAAATAATATTTACTCCTTTGCCCTTATACTAAAATTCCTCTCACACTTGTCTTTTTCTAAGGCAGTAGTGCTCAAAAATATAGGTAACAATCCCTTCTTTAAAGCTCTCAGACTGTTCCTAAGCAGCAGTCTTATGAATTCTCTGCTAAGCAAAATTAACTTGACATCCACATTATTCTGAAAATGCTTTTTCTTTTTTTCTTTCTTTTCTTTCCTGGGTCAAAATGCCTCTGAATGTAATCGCACAGGGCTTGCAAAAATCTTTACCATACTGCTATAAAAAAACAAAGTAATTTTTTTTTGTTGTTCTTTTATGAACTGCAGCAGTCCAAACTCAGTTTTAGAACACAGGAGTAATATATTCCTTGTCATTTTTAGTGAATAGCACTTTTACTATAATACTTTCTCTTTTATTTCAATTTATTTATGTTTTACTAAAATGAAAAAGACACAAGTATTCTCCATATAATTTAAGTTAAAGATAACATCACTTAGATTTTTACCAGGACCTTTCCTACTTATAGCAGAACAGTGCCAAAGTTATGAAAAAAAATAATTTTTTCTGAAATTCATAAGTTAGCAGGTCTTGCTTTAGAAATCATTGAAAACTGAAAAAAGAAATTCTGAAATTTCCATGGGGTATATTTAGATCTATACTAGAATATCTCTACATTCTCAAATTAACAAAGGACTAGAACAGACCTTTTACTAAGCAGGTGTCTTCCTCTGTGTATGAATATTTCTGTCTGAACATGCTAGTGGAATGCCATAAATTTCATGAGACGATGGGCAATGTATTAAAATTGAAGGATGTGGCACATTTTGCTTTGTTCAGGTATAGTACTGGATGTGATAATAATTGTGTTATCCTCTCTTCCTATATGTGATCAGAGCAGAACCCAAAATTATTATTATTTTTTTTTTAATTGAAGTTTAAGGATAAAAATGTATGCTTTAAATTCAATATTAATAAATATAAAATTGTAGAGTGAAATTAACTTCCGTGTTTTGTTAAAGAGGATGTCATCTGATGTAAGATTGAGGTAAGATTGGAGAAAATGGCATGGAAATTTTGGAAATCTTTTATTTTTGTAATCTTTTCATCACATCTAGAAATCGTGAAAAAATATTCTGCTGGAATAGATTTTCTGAGGCTAGTAAATTTATTTATGCACCCTCGAATAAAAGTTCCGTTTATAAAAATGGAAGGATTATTTTTGTAGCAACATATTTAAAAAGAGAAATTATCTTTTTTTTTTTTTTTTTTTTTTTT
>JAODKT010001795.1:884366-899681 GCA_027576195.1 Cossypha heuglini | reverse complement strand
GCTGTGTTTTGGATTTGTGCTGAACACAGGGTTGATAATACAGAGATGTTTTTGTACTGGTGAGCAGGTTTTACACAGAGCAAAGGCCTTTTCTGCTTTTGTATTTCCCTGCTGGTGGGGAAGTTGGGGATGCCTGGGAGATTGGGAGGAGGCACAGCTGAGACAGGTGGCCCCAGCTGACCAAAGTTTGGTCTTATATTCCAGACCATCCAATATCCTCCTCTGTACATAAAGTGGTGACTTAATTCCTTCTTTTGCTGTGCTTGTGTGTGCAGCCTACTTTCCCTTTTAAAGTGCCTTTATCTCAACCCACGCTTTTTCTGGCTTTTACCCTTTCAATTTTCTCCCTGATCCTACTGAGGGGGAGTGAGCAAGCTTCTGTCTGGGGCTTGGCTGCTGGATGGGGTTAAACCATACCACCTAGTTTTACAGAAATTGCTAGTGTGGTAGTGTCTGGTAGTAGAGGGGATTTCAGCATTTGGAAGATAGGCTCTTATGTGATTGTAAGGTGAAATAACACTTGGGTAATTTGAAGACTTCATCAGTGTGTGACTGTGACAGACATAAGCAAATCAGTGCTCACCCATAGTACTTCAGAGCATGAGAAAACAGGTAGCTATTTCTGCAAGAGAAACATCTCTATTTGCTCCTTGAAGTAGTGATATACTGGTTTTCTATTATGATTTAAATTCCCATGTTAAGTTTTATTGCTATTCTTTCTAATACAATCTCCCTGCTGCAACAATTACATAGGTCAGATGTTTCAAAAGATTAGCGTTAGTGACTGCAATTAGAAATAACCAGCCCACACAGAAAATTAGTTTCTATGCCAGTGAAACATGTCTTTAGTCTCAGACACACAGCATATGCAAGAAGATAAGGCAGAAATATCAGAGTAAGTACTTCCTAGCAGAATGCCTGCGTTACCTGGGGGCTCAGTTCACTTTAAGCCAACACAGATGATTTTCCTTGGAGCCTTCCTGTGCATTCCAACATTGTTGTGTTTGCCAGCAATAGTATTCATGCATCCAAACAAAGAGATAGATTTGAGAATTAATCTGACTGAAAGGTCTTGGTATTTTTCTTTCATCAGCCTAGTTTATGACCAAATCAATTCCTATCAAGCTCACCCAGCAGCTGCACGAGCTCCTTTTAATGGCAACGTACAATTATGCCAGCATAAAGCAACTGCAGAGCCTGGAAGGACTAATCCCTCTTTAAAACTGAAGAAAAGCAGCACCAATGAAGAGCTGACATCTCTCTGTTGACTATGATAATGGAAAATTGCCCAAGCTCCTAAAATGGATGCCCTCTCATAGACTTCATGAATGAGTCTGTCTCTCTACCTATATACGTCTCTCCCTCTTTTTTGGAGTCCAAGTGGTTGACTTTAAAAGAGGTAAGTACCACTATTCCATTGAAAAGTGAATTTCCACTTATCAAAGAAAAACAAATGCCTTCCACTTTATCTGTGAGGGATCTTATCTTTTAATTATAAAAAATAGTGAACAGTACGAAGTTTACAGCTGTTCATTACTCTCTTTAGAGTCTAAAAATATTTCCTCAACAATGAAATTTTAATTGTGGTATGAGGATGACTATAAAAGATGCCTGTTTCTTCTCTAGTCCTAAAAAATTCTGTCAAAAACCCTGGCATGGATTTCCCAGTTTATCTTGTATTTAGAAGGCTAAGTTCAGCAGATTTAATTTTTTTCTCTCTAGAAAGAATATGTAACCATTTCTTGAGCTGCATTTTCCCAATCTTTCTTCCTTCCTTGACCTGCAATTTTCTAGCAAGACTAGGCCTTCTAGAGCTGTCATTGTATATAGACAATTTTGGCACCCTTTCAGATTTTCCAAATCTTTCATCAGTTGTGCCAAACTTCTTTCCTATAAAGAGTGTATTGTTCTGTACTTGTGAAAAACAGGAAAGACAAGTAACATGACATCCTTACATAAAAATTTTTAATCCATTAGTATTAGACCCATTAATTAGTCTATCACAGGACTACTTTGATCTAGGATAACAGTTTTCTGCTAATGAGATCCTGTAGATCTCACCCCAGATTCTTCCAGAGAGCTGGTCTAATACACAAACACCTGCATAGGAAAAAATCCATTTCAACCAGACATGAAAAACTTCAGAAAAAAAGAAGAAAAGAAATAAACAACAGTTTAAATAGGTGAGCACTTATTTTTTACTCACAGCAGCATTATCTCTAGGACAAAACTACTGTTAGCCTATACCCTGACTGGAAAGAGTAACCTAATAGTCAACCCTTATTTAAAAATTATTTTCAAATACTGAAATATTTTTAAGTGTCAAAATTTGTGGGTCCAATAAAGCTTGTAACTTTTTTAAAAATATTTTTGTCTAAGGTTGAAGAATAGAGCAGAAAACAGAAGTTAAATTTAGCAAATAAGTATATTTTTTTTCCTTTGCTATCCTAACAGTAATTTCTCCTTTTTGTCAGGATCTAAGTATTACCTATAAGCAGGACACTTGGGGGAAAAAAAAGAAAAAAAAAAAAAAAGAAAAAGAAAAGAAAGAAAGAAAGCAACACCTAAAATACAGGTATATTGTTTTTTAAATAGTTAATAAAATAAATAGTCAGTGACACTACCACACAGCATGTCATAAGTTCAGCTTCTACAGCTAGAAAGATCCTTCTTTTGGAAGGAAATGGAATACCTGGTTACCCAGGGCATGGAGAAGGCTGAGTTACTCAGTTTTTCACATTAGGCTTCACCAGCAACTGCTCCAGCCACACCACCCAAGTCACAGAAGACAAGGACAGGAACTGAAAGAGTAAAGAACCTCCTCCTTTAGAAATCAGATTAAGACCATATAAGGAACCCGAAATTCATGGAAGTTGGTAAGATGCATCCACAGGTCCTGAGTGAACCTCCGGCTAAGCCACTATTCATTATCACTGAGCAGTTTTGGCAATCCAGTGAAGATTCCACCATCTGGAAAAGGGGAAACAAAACCCTCAGGCTGGTCAGGCTCTCCTCAGTGCCTGGCAAGAACATAGAATAACTTAGATTGCAAAAAGCTTAATAATAATAATAATAATAATAATAATAATAATAATAATAACTGTTTACCCAGCATCACTCTATTCACCACTAAACCATATCCTCAAGTGTCATATCCACATGCATTTTGAACACTTCCAGGGACGATGATTCCACCACTTCTCTGGGAAGTCTGTTCAATTCCTGATGACTGTTCACAGCAAAGAGATTTTTTCCAATGTCTAACAACCTAAGGCCATTTCCTCTCATCCTGTCACCTCTTAGTTGGGATAATGACTCCTACCTTGTAACAGCATCCTCTCAGGTAGCTGTAGAGAGCAGTGAAGTCTCCCTGAGCCTCCTCTTCTGGCTAAACCTCCTGAAAGCTATTCTAAGATAAATGGAAATAATTGAGGTAGTGGTTGGTGACAGCCAAAACAGTTTCATTAAGGGCAAATCCTTTAGGTTGGAAGACACATCTGTGATCACCAGGTCCAGCTGCTGACCTAATAATGCCAAGTCCACTTCCAAACCGTGTTCCTAAGTGCTGTATCCATACATCTTTTAAATACCTCCAGGAATGGTGACTCCAATTCACTTAGTAGCCTGTTCCAATGCTTTAAAATACTTCCCATGAACAAATTAATTTCTCCTAATATCTTTGTCATGTTTGAAAAACACCATGGTTTTCTTTAACAGGGTTACAGTGAAATTGATGTCACATAGCATTTTTTTTTAAGAAAGTATTTGATGCTTCCCCATGCACAACATCCTTGTCTCTAAATTGGAGAAGCATGAGTTTGATTAGCGGACCACATGGTGGAGAAGGATTTATCTGTATAATCACACTCAAAATGTTATGGTTCAATATCCAAATGGAGGCCACTGACATTCCTGGGAGTCATTACTGGGACTTGCACTGCTCAATATCTTTGTCAGAGACATGGCCTGTTGGACAGAACCCATCATCAACAAATCTGTAGATAACACCAGTCAACAACCTCGAAGGAAGTAATTCCAATCAGAGGGACCTTGACAGGTTTGAGGGGTGGACCTGTGTGAACCTCATCAATTTCAAGGAAAAAAGGTCCTGCAGCTGGATGAGGGCAGCCTCGAGCCCAAATCAGGCTGTCAGGAGAATGGATTGGAAAATGGATCCCTGAAAAGAATTTAGTGATTCTGGTGCTTGAAAAGTTCAATCAAGTGCACCTACAACCCAGAAAGCCAACTGCATCCTGGTCTGCATCTGCAGAAATGTGATCAGGGGGTTGAGTGTGGTCATTCTCTTTTTCTGCTCTCCTCTCTTGAGACCCACTTGTAGTAACACACTCACCCAGCCCTTGGATCCCCTGCATAAGAAGGACTTGACCTAGTGAAGGAAGTCCAGAGAAGGCCACAGAGATGCTTGGAGGCCTGGAACATGTCTCCTACGAAAACAGGCCGAGAGAGATGGGGTTGTTGGAGATAAGACGGTTGGTGGAGAACAGAAGGGTTCAGGGAGACCTTAGAGCAGCTCTCCAGTACCCAAAGGAGGCCTGCAAAAAAGCTGCAGAGGGACGTTCTACAAGGGCATGTAGTGACAGAATAAGGGGGAACAGCTTTGAACTGAATTAGAATAGGTTTGAATTAAATATAAGACAGAAATTTTTGACTGTGAGGTTAGTGGGACACTGGTGCAGGTTAGCCAGAGAGCTTGTGGATGGCTCATCCCTGAAAGTGTTCAAGGCCTGGCAGGATGTCAATCTGAGCAACCTGGTCTTGTAAAAGGTGTCCCTGTCCATGGCAAGCGAGTTGGAACTAGACGATCTTTAAGGTTCCTTCCAACCCAAAATATTCTGTGATTCACCCAGTTTAAGACACTTTGGAGTGGAAAAAGTTTAACTGAGTCTTAGTTGATTATTAATTACCTTATGCAGAACTTTGAGAATGTGCAGAAAGTGAATAGTTACTGATTTGCTGCAAAAAGGCTCACATTAATTGTTTTCAGAAACAGTAGGAGAAAAGACAGGCAGCAGTTGAATAAATGGAAAGAACAAATGCAGTATTTCTATCTGAAGCTATTGAAGGTATGCATATTCCCTTATACAGTATGTTATCCCTTAAAATCACACATTACACACTCACTTATTAGTGAAAATAACTGGCATGTTTCATGGTTCACAATTAGATAGGCATTTCCATTGATGCCTTCAGCTAAATAACACTTTGTTCCATAGATAGTCCTACTGCAGAAAGTCAGGTTACCCATTTAGTATGAAAAACAGGAGTTAGGGGACTGGAATATCTCATTTATTAGCTGCAAAAATTCCTCATTATTTTACTTTATATTGATTTCATTTTGAAATTCTATGCACAAAATTAAAAGGCAAGCAGAAAATGTATGTTTGTTTCGAATGCATCATAAGTATTGCAGTTTAAGATCTATATTTGGGTATGATTTTTTACATAGAGGTATATAGACAGTCTCTACTATTCTCTACAGAATAAAAACAATACTAACAAAAATCCATTCTATTAGAAAAACCTCTGAAAGACTTGAAGATTTTAACTTTTTCCTAAAAGAATATGAAATTCAGCTTAAATACTTACCTCAGCTCATAAGACATTTATATTTTGAAACAGTTTGGTGAAAAACATAACACCATGCCATCATTGTTCAGAAGTTTCATTACTAAGGGTCACATAGACAAGAGCAACAGCATGATTGGGCAAGAGTCATTCATCACACAACTAAAATAACCTGAAAGTAATAACTTTCTGATGCATATGAAAGCCATTATACAACCACTACACAAATTGTGAAACTACCCGCAAATACACTGAGCAGCTCCTCTATGAACATGATCTTTCAGGAAATAAGTATTCAGACATTAGATCATCTGAAGTCATAATCATTATTCTGCTTTCTAAAGAATTAATTAATTTACATTAAAGCTTTAAGACATGTAGAGGCTTTCCTAGTATTTTGTCCTGAAAGGAACTGGTTTACATTTGCATCAGAAAATAAAAATTAATGTATTTTGAAAGATTATCAAATAAAATAAATTTTTTTAAAGTTTAAAAGTTTTTAAACACATGCACAATCTTTAAATTTTCTTTACAACATAGTGATTTTTAGCATCCCTTATATTACAATGTTAGATTGACTTTTTTCAAATCATATCTGTCACTGAAGCAACACCGATGAATAAATAATAGTCATTTCCCACTGAGAAGCACAAGATATTTCAAATAAAATAAAAAAAGATAATCCAAACTGTTTTCGTCATATATACAAATAGGAGTTCCACATAACTTATAACAAGACCACTTGCAAAGTGGGCATGGTGCTGTTAACTCTCAGCAAGTGTATCAGGAATTTGATAATTCTGAGCATCACTGACACTGTGAAATGGTACTTTAGGGATATATGCACTCTTTTCAAGCACAGCTTTAGAAATTCCATCACTAGTAATAGCTTGATATGCAACCATTTATGAAGATATGGCATCGAAAAAGATTGCAGGAACTCTGCAAAAGGAAAATGTATACACAATTAAGAGGAAAGCACTGTCTTCACTGTTAGCTGCTTCAACAATATAATCTGAGGTGCTGAATATTTCACTTATAACCCCTTGGAATCAGATCCACTATAAAACCCAACTTTTTAATATTCTGTTTGGTCTCCAAGTTTAATCTGCTCTCTTCTACAAATTTACCTTTTCCTGTCCCATAAAAAGCACTAACGTTCAACAGTCATCTACATTTCATTTTTCTCTTTATGAAAATTGGTTTGGGATGTTTAAGAAGTATTTATTCATATAGACTAAACTCATAGTTTTATGATAAATGTTTTGTAATCAGAATGGTTGTCATTATTCTGATGATTATAAAAACAAATTGAGGGATGTAGGTGGAGCTAACACATCCTTGCATAGATTTTTTCAATCCTTTTTTTAAAAAGAAAAAAAATGAAGAGAACTCTTTTTTTGTACAATATACTAGATACCTATGTAACATATTAATCATGTGCTTTTAAAAGAGGAAATTCATCTTTATATTCTCTGCCCTCTAATAGAGGTGACAAAGCAGCTTTTATTTTGTATATTTTGATGTGTCAGTGTGATGACTGTAGAGAGAACAGAGCTTGTGGTAAATACTGAAATTTACCAAGGAAGAAATTAGAGACATTGAAAGAAATTAAAAACTCGGTAAAAGCACATGAAGTTGATGTAAAACTGCTGTAAAGGTACAAATCAAGCTACCTGAAAAATAAAAACAGAAGTAAATAGCCTTTTTCTGCAATTATTGCCATAGAAGAATCACTTCAGTACTTGAAAACTTACTTTACCTATGGTCTCTTTTCATGCACCTCATTACTGTCACTGTCAGAGTAGGATTAGATAATACTTGTACCTCCAAAGACCACAGAATGAGCAGTTTATTAATTTAGATAAATTGGATGGTTGTTTAGAATTACATATTATACACAAGAAATGGCATGAAAATTTTTCTATTCCATAGATGAAGTGGATGGCTATATATTAAAACAACTACAAAAATAACTGTGGAAACTAATACAGGATGCCAGAAAGCAAACTCAGATACCACCAAAAAATTACTTTGACAGCAAGAATCAGATACACAAAATTGTAGATAAAATTTTAAAATATTTTTAAAAGAATATTCTGTTCCATGACAAGAGGGCAGAAATTTAAAATATAAGGTAGAGCCCAAAACCCCTCCCCTTTTTTTTTAATGTTTCTGGAAATTTAATGAAATTGCAGGCCTATAAAATCATTAAAAGCCTGCAATTTCTACACTCAAATTCTCCAAAGCCATGGCCTTGCTGATAGTGTTTTGTATATAGTATATTTCATGTACTGATTTATGTGTTACAACTCTTGATCTTCCGATTACAGAGAATATGACTGGCAGAAAGAAGACAGTCATTATTTTAAAAGCCCATCGGATTTTTGAAGATTATTTACTTAACAAAATTTTCTTGTAAGAGTTTAGTTAAATCATGTGTGCGTTCTTTTAAATTATTAGTGGATTTTGATAAAGGTACAGAAGAAGAGCTAAAAATTACCACTTTTTCCCAGTTTAAAGTTGCATTAACTGAGTAAATTTTTAAAATAATCTCTGCTAAATTCCAGTTGTCATGATAAATGTAGGCTCCAATAGCCTTTTAATCAAAGGTAAGCTGCATATTCCCTTTCGATATTCTCAAGGATCACTTATTTTTTAGAAAAATAGGTGAGATGAAGAAGAAATTCAGAAGTCCTTCTCTATGAAAGTCAAGTCGGTATGTCGCTTTCAGACTATTATTATTTGTCAGAATTTTGCTCTCCAACTTTATCTTGTGGTGTTTTCCCAGTTTAATAGCAATATTACCTTTATATTCTTATACCCTTTATGGAATCTACTGCTGGGATTACTCCTGTAGTTAACTTCCGACTAATCAAAGCCACAGAAAAATTTAAGGGGAGATGAAGTTCCTTGGAAACATAAATATTTCTTATGCCTGCAGCTGAAGCAAAAAATGTTGGCTCAGATGGCTGTTACAACTTAATTAATTTACCAGGTAGAAATTGAACAGAAACTTAACAGAAGAGTTTTTAAAACCTTAAGAAGAATATTAGCAGAAGGAGAAGAGCATAACCCCAGACTTATTGTGTATCAACAAGCTGAGGAAATGTCATGTAACACACGGACACTCCTCAACTCTTTCAAACTTTCAGAAGTACAAAACAAAGGGGAATAAGGAAAAGAAAAGAGCATTTTATTCTCAAGATGGCCTGTTTAATCATCACAAAAACTGGGAGATTAGTGAAGTTATCAGACTATGAGTGAGAAAAGTCAGCTCTCTTACTGAAAACAGCTCGTGGGTCAGTACTAACTGGAAAGGGTGGTGAACCCAGTAAAGATCATATTTCCCCATACAAAAATACTTGACACCAGACAAATAATTTGTTCCCTCTCCAAATAGCCTTATTCATTATTATACAGAGTTACTTTCAGAGTGATTCACAGGTTGACGAACAATGAATCCTCAGCCTTGAGAACTAAGAGTCTCACAACAACCTTCCATTCAAGACAAAAAATTACTCCTAAACACTTAATGTTTTTAACAGAAATGAGTGTGCAGTGGTTTGGAAATTACCTCTCAGTAAAATATCTAACTTCTCACAAGATAGGATCATGATTTTGCTAAAAATATGTAACATGCAAGGTTATTTTCTTATGCCACTTTTTATAAGAAAATTTAACTGCAGGTTATTTATCACACTGCAAGAGCTGTAGATCCTTTTATCAGACCAAAGATTTCTCTCATTTTAGGGGTATGAAAAGGAAGATTACTAAAAGAAACACCCAAAAGAAAAAAGAGTTTTTCTTTAGAGACAGGGAGAAAGTGAGATGTAATGAAATCAGTTTTGTTAGCTTACTGATGAATTAGGATTTCTTATAAAGGATTTAATTTTTTACATATTATGAAAAATTCCCTGCTGCTGTTTCCCAGCTCCATGATCAGTTAGCACAGCATGCATTTACCATCTGCTTTCTTTGCTGAGGAGGGTCTGTACCATAGGTTATAATCTGTTGGTTAATACTGAATTTAATTTGCTAAGCTGCAGACAAGGCCATTTTAAGCATACACTCCACTGCTCACACTGTAGTCTGGGGTTAAAAAAGCACTTCTCAGAACAGGTCCTCATCCTAATAATAGCATACCAACTGAAGCACTGAAGGTGAAAAAAACACCAGAAACATTAACTATTAGTTTATAGAAAATTCATTTTGTTAAATTTTCTGACCATACTAGCTTGGTTTTTTAATTTTCTTCCCCCTCAGTAAGAGGACAAAATATGTATGGGGGGGAACAGACCCTTCTTGGCAAGGCAAACCAAATAATGTATTCCTTTAACTCTTCCCAGACTTTCCCCATTTCCATAACACTATGTCTTTGTTCATTATCCTTTTATTTCCTCTACACTACAGGACAAGGACATAAGTATCAGGTCCTTCAAGAGTATATGTATATGAAACCTTAATGAGTGAGGGAAGAAATTTTTGCCTCCAGTACAGCACTTTATAGCTCTTACCTGTGTTGAGAGTTTCACTGCTATTCCTGTGAGAAGTTATGCATAGAAACCACTCACTGCAGAGTGATTGTAGTTATCTGTTAGAAACTTAAAAATGTTTAAAACTTAAGAATGCAGACTCACAAATAACAATTGTGCAGAATATAACAATCATGATACAGTAACACATATGATAATAACATATAACGTAATATATATAATACAATAAAAATACTCTAGCAGAATAGTTGAAAGAGGACACTGAATGTTTCACACAAATGTCACAGTTCAGGGGGTTTGGGGTTGTTTTCCTGCCTTCTGGGGTGAGTGAGTGTGTGTGCGTGTGTGTGTGTGTGGTTGATTGGGTGGTTTTCATCCAGAATCCAATCAAAATAAAACAATATCTATTCTAGGAGATCTATGATTTTTCAGGCTGTTCTGTGTAATTTTTATGGGGGAAAATTTGTTAATGATAAAAGAACATCTCAGCAAAGGTGGCAATTAAAAGATGTGGCATCATTCTGCTCTCAAATAACAAAAAATCTGTGAGGTTTCCAAAGCCATTTTTGATAACAGAAGCACAACAAAAAAGGATTGTCTAGTATACTGAAACTGTGAGCAGGTCATGGAATGTCTTTTCAAGAGCTCGAGATTACCACTAAGACCCTGTACAGGAAAAAAATTCACAAAGAGCAAGTTTATACTGGAATTTTAGTTTAAGCACTACATTATCTTAAGAACTGCAAAACCTTCACACTATTATCTTTACAATTAGTGATTTGTGTTTAGCCAAGAGCCTCTGCAGTAAGCAAGGAGAACCAAAACAAATAGAATGTTTGTTACAGTATTAATACAATACAGAATTATTGTAAACAATGGAGATCTCTAGCAAATTATGTTTCTCTCTGAGGGAACTGGGGATGTTCAGCCTGGTTGAAAGTGGGAGGTGGAAGCAGAGGAAATGGTCTCCAATTTCACCAGGGGAGGTTAGTTAAGATAACGGGAAAAAAAACATCTGCACCCCAAGGGTAGTCAGGCATTGGAACAGGATACTCAGAGAAATTATGGTGTCACTGTCCCTGGAAATGTCTGAAAAACCCTGTGGATGTGGCTGAAATCTCTCTGTATCAGGACTGCTTTTTAAAATAGGAATGTGATGAGACATGTTTTTTCTCTACTTTTCTTGTCTCCCAAAATAATAAAAAATAAACTTTCCTTACTTCCCATATTTCAGAAATGTTAATTTGACAAGTATTCTAGTGTAAAACACAAATAACTTGACTTATCAAAGAAACTGTAAATATCTAGGTACAGATATAATAATTTACATTGTCTGGTTAACTAAATATAACTAATCTTTATTTAATGATATCTAAATCTCCCTTTCTTTACATACCTTTGAGATGTGGCCACCACATGGTTTCTTCCTTTGGTACAAGAGCAAACTCATTAAAAAACACTGTTTTGTAACAAAACAGAATTAAAGACTAGAATCAGAACTTCGATAATCATAAAAAATACAATGAGAAAAGCTGTAAGCGTTAAGAGTAGAATTTGATTTCAATTAATAACTATTTTTGAAGTTCAGTTGCCAAAAGAAAAAAGCTACGTAATAACTAACTGAAATTATTCCAGTTAAAACCCACATGAAAGAAACTGAAAATATGAGACTGGAAAGAAGTCTGATAGTCTGTAACTATTTAAGGGCTATCTTTTAAACATTAGTGTTAGTACTTTTTCACACTTCTAAAAGAAATCATATATTAAAATGTTTCTGTTTTTTTTCTTCTTAAATTCAGGATATCAGTTGGGGTAGAGGGAGTTGAAAAGTTCCAAAAGTAAAGAACTTTAACAAGAATATACCAAACTCTGCTGTGAGCTACTAGTTTTGTAATCATCAGAGGTAAATATCACCAATGCATCCCTTAGCTGAGGAAATTTCTCCCTCATTATTCATGCTGTAGATCAGTTGGGGCAAATACTTTTCCTATCTTTCCAACTTTAGCTTAATCATAATTTCAGATTATGATTTTGATACCAACACTACCATTGGAATTTCCAACCACTCCATCAGAAGATTCGGAGCTCGATCCCTAAACACAAATTAAATATTTAACCAATTAATCAATGAGTAAAATCTCACTGCTATGGCATTAGTTGCAATATTTTTTTTTTCATTGTTTACAAAAAACTAAACTTCAAATTGTAAAACACCAGAAAAATCTATTTCCTTTCAGTTTCCAAATTTTTCTTTTTTTTAAAATTATGTAATTATTTCTGCATTTATATAAAAAGATTTCAACATGCTGCTTAACTTGAGACTAGAGCATGCACACTATGCAATTTCTTTGCAGTGTATTATAAGATAGCTCCTCAATGAGCAATCTTTTATTACGTTATTCAAACATGGGTTTTTTATTTCTTTTCTGAAACCTTTATGTTAAAATTACACTTCATACAATTGACAAAAAATGCAGCTTGTATTTAAGGAGTTCAAGTAACGTGATTTTTACTATCTTAGACATCTTTCAAATTCATAATACACATTAGCACTTTCTCCAGTACTTTTACACATAAGCCAAGACCACTTAAAGACACAACTTCAGATTAAATATCTTTTGGCTTCAGATCCTGGTGAGAATATTTTCCTGGCCACATAGCACCTTACTGTGTTACTGGAATACCTGCAAATGGAATAAAGCTCTCAAAAAATAACCTCAAGGGAAATTAATTCTCCCCAAAATAATTTTTAAGCATATTTAGAATGTCTGGACAGGTAGAGCTGAAGATGCAAAAGCTTTCAAAGGAAACAGGTTATTCCTGTCTTTTTAGCTGGAATCATCCATTTCACAAAAAGTAATAATGATGTAATTTCACAAAGAGTAAGGATAATGTGAATTTTAAGTTAAAATAAAATTAACTAGCTCTTTCTTAAGAAGACAGAAATGAATTGCAAAAGCTGAGGCTGGAACACATAACATCACAGAAAGTGTACATAAATTATGAAGGAGGTTGCTTATTTGTAAGTATTTGCTTCAGTCCCTGCCCATTCATCTTGTCAGAATTGATGTGAGGGTAAATTTCTCTCTTACATTTTTCTTTGTGTTTCTTTGTAGTCACAAAATGTCTTCATATATAAAAAATATACTGCCTCAGAGGCTTTCAAAAAACTATTACCACTCAGTATGTAGAAGCTTAGAAGAAAAAAATTATTCAGGGAGAATAATATTTTCTCTACCAGATTCTGTATTATCACTGTATTCACATATTTTACATAGAAAAATAAACAAGCAGAGAAATACATGTTCTTATGATTTCTCCTAATTCAAAGATCTCTAGTCCAATGTGTTTCTTTCTTTAGCTGGTTCTTGAGTACAGATTCATTCCACTCTAACTTGATCTTTTCTATTTGTTTGCTTGTTAATATAATTTTAAAATAATAAATGGGTTGATTAGTTCCTAATATTTTATACTTGTTGATCCTTTTAGTCACAAAAGTCGTTATTGGTCCATTATCAGGGTCAGAAAGAAAGGAATGGTGAGAAGGAAAGCTCATACTTGAATGGATAAATTAATGAAAAGGTAGTAAATACAAAACAAATACACAATGGACAAAATATTTGGAATATATACAGAAAAAATTCTTCAAATTGATTCCATAAGGAATTTAAAGTAGTTGCACATTTTCAGATAAAGACTCTATAGGTTTCACAGAGAAGAAAAATACAAATTTCACCATAAAATCTTCTTAAACAAGTGTATCCTTTGGTGTAATGAAAGCAGAATAAGAGTAGCAAGGGAATAGATTATATCTTTTCATAATTTCAGCATGTTGATTCACAATTAATTAATTATTCTTTAAAAATATTTTTTAAAAATCTATTTTCTTTCTTCTCAGTTCTAGAAAATTTAACAAATACTTCTGTGATCGGCTGCTTACATGTTTCACTCAGAAAAATAATTGGAATACCTTAGGTTTTTGAAGACAAGATTGGCTGCTGACATGTAGCTTGAACCACAAGCACAATATTGATGGTTCTCAGTTTCTTCTTCCATCTTCTGAAGGAAGAGAGAGAGGTTAGAGCTGAGGAGGCACCCTGTCTGCAGTCTGGACACCTGGACAGCTTTTATGGTAGAATTAAGGTGGTAAATAGCTTCACACACAAAGCAGTCCAATGACATGCACTGAGTTCCACCCCCTCCTTGGGGTTACCCAAATACTCAGTCTCTGACCCTTTGAACAAGCTTTCTCCACCTTCTTTCTGCCATTGCCATGCTCATCTGAACCTGCATGGATGTTAGTGAAGGAGCTAAACTAGAAGAAAATTAAGCCTGTCTAAACCACTGACTCATTCACTGCTGGTTCTGCACTTAAAACACCCTGGCTGAGCACCAGCAGCTCCATAAAGAAAGCACTGGGAATGTGCAGCTCTCTGCAGGGTCAGACACATGAACCTTCCTTTAGAAGACACACGAACTTCTACCCTGAGCAAGACTGTTTTTCAGGAGATTGCATCACATGTGGGATCAAAAGAGGCGTTGTACTGTGGAGCCAAAACCCACATTTCACTGAAATAAAAGAAGATCCTGAAAATGGTCAGACAACTTAGATTAGGAGAAAGCAAGATCTGTAGCAATTAATCCTTTTTTAATAGGTAGGATTAATCCTTTGAATTAGTATTTTGTGGTGTTAAGTCAGGAAGTTAAAATTCACAGCACAAGAACACTCTCTTATTCAAATTTTTAAGTCAATTTGTAAGCAAACCCATAATTTATAAAGACATCACTGCATAATCTTATTTCTTGTGTTTAATGCACGCATGCCTCTCAAAGAAGGTGCTATTTCAGAGTATGAAGAGCACTAAAAAGGCAGGAGAAAAATGTATTAATCGCTGCTGTTCTTCCCCCTTCCCCACTGCAAAAACATTTATCTCTGCTCCACTGCACTAGCTGAGGTGCCCTACTGCATTTAAAGACTATAATGAGACCAATTCTGGAAGCAGTGGTGTCACAATGAAAGTAAAAATATGACATCTTCCACATGATCTTGGTTAAAAGTTCAATTTCAATTTTAAACCTCCCTCATCTTAAGCTAGAACATCTCAAACAAATAAGATAAAAAGTATTAAAAATTAGGCAACAGCAGTTCCTCATTTTTTGTTTTTATTAAAAATGACCATATTAAAAATATAAGTAAAATATATTTTAAAATAGTGTTAAGTCAAACACTAAG
>JAODKT010001795.1:841450-879107 GCA_027576195.1 Cossypha heuglini | reverse complement strand
AAGGTTTCACAACTAACTAAGGGTGTTTTGTCTTTTTATCAGTCTTTAACTCATACACTTTTTCTCCTATAATAGAAGCTATCTTTCTATAGCATTGATGTGGTTTGGGTGTTTTATGGTTACTTGCATTTATCTTCTCTCTCTTCTCTGTAAAAAATTCACCCAGAAATCAGCCACTCCAATCTCCTCATTCCTCAGGGTTCTGATACGGTGGTTCTGCCTGGGTGTTAAACAGTTCAGGGACAGCAGAATAGATGTTCAGCAGTCCATATAATACCTTCTATAATTCATAATTAATTAAGAAGAGTGCCTTCCTTGCAAATATTGAAGTTATATATGCATATTATTTTGGATCACCTGTTTCTAATCTTAAAATCATTACAGTTATTACACATTAACTGGACTTTTGATGTTATTTGAAGACACTGAATCAGCTTTCAGTCCTCTCTTCAGGCAGCTAAATGCATATTGAAAAAATCTCTTTGGGAAAAATGAGTTATCACATCACATTTTTTCTTCAAGTAACTACAAGATAATTTTATAGTCATCTGTACTTCAGAACTTTGTCTGGTTCACTAAAATTATTTTTCTTTCATTTTCCAAAAAATGATTATTCTGACTTCAATCAAATAAAAGGTCAAAAACATTGAAAATGAAATGTCTTGAAAGATTAAGTTTAAAAAGTTGAACTTCTTATATTCTTTGCCAAAATAGACAACAGTTATTACTATACTTACTTATATATTGTCATCTTTTGGCCTGGCAGATATTTTCGGGTTTGTCACACACCAGGAAGTACTAAGGAAGTCTCTTCAACAGAAACACACCTGGGAGAAAAAATTTTAAAAAAAAGTTCAAACCTGTGTAAGAACAAAACAAGAGCTTCAAAAACATGACTGAGGTACATAAGTGGAGTATATATGGGAATCATCTAGTATATCATATATCGTATAATCATCTTATGTAACTGATGTAATGAATTTTTGCATCCACACATGATTTTATGTAGTCGTAAAATTTTGGAAAGAAAGAGCAGAACAAAGACAGAAGAAGAATGATCTGCTATGGATTACGGTAAAAGTATTGGACGAAATCACTTTTGAAGAAGGATAAAGGATTGTGCTACTCATACTGTGATGATGTAGATTACCTTCTGAGTAATAGTGCAATCTTGGTGCTTAGGAAAAAGGGAAAATCTTTCCATCTGTAAAAAAACAGGTGATCCTTTTTGAAGTATACAATTTTAAGAGGCATTACAGTAATATTATTGTTTTATAGGTTTAAAATTATATGTGAACATTATAATATTTACTGTACACAGTTAGGATGTCAAATTGTGGTAAATGCCTCTTGTACCTATATGAATCCCGATTTTTCTTTATAACAATGATTTACTCATTACCCTTAAGAAACAAAATTGAAGACTTAAAACACTATTTTTGGACAACTTAAAACTGATGATTATATTAAAATAACAATTTACCTTTTTGTATCAACGTACTTTAAATACTTTTCTGAGGTCTCCAAACGATGGAAATGCCACAAATCCAGATTTGAACTGAGGACAAAGGAGTTAGGCAGATAAATGTACCTGTAAATATCTTTTTGGTAGACCCAGTTACACTTTATTGGGAAAGGGTTTGGGAAGTTGTCATGAAGCTTTCTTGATTTTGATGGTACAGGTTGTTGCTCTGCTGTGCTGCAGCCAGGTGAAAATGAAGCAATCATTGCATAAGCTTCATGAAGCACAGAAACTAGATGTAATTTTCACTGATTTTACAAAATTGTTTTAGCATATTAACTCACTGATCCTGTTTCTGATGGACTAAAAGGTATCAACGCACCAATATCAATTAAGTGAAGTTTCTGGATAATAGGGTATGCCTTATATTTGAAAAGTGTTTTTTAAGTAAATCATATCAGCCTTTTAAATGTATTTTTCACAAAATATATCAAACTCTACATAAACCTTTCAGGAAATCTAATGTACTAGATCCTCTTTATTGCTTCACTGCATCATGAAGCAGTCATGTAAAAATTTCTCTTGTGCATTACATAACTTACTATAGAGATACGTTACACAAACCTTCAATGTTCATAAATATGAGAAAGAAATAACAACTCTTCCTGTAAATAATTTAGATTATTTTTTCTGGGTTGTAGTTTTTTACTATTTAGAAGCCCCAGAAAACTCAGTATTGGTTTTACGTATGACTGAAGTAGGCAGCTGTGTGTAACTTTATCTCTCACACAATCCCAAGCATTTTAATAAAATGAGTAAAACTTTGCTTCCCAAGTGAATTCTCTGTCAGAAATACAAAACAGCTACAGAAATACAAACGGCACAATTACAGATTCTATCATGAAAAGTGTTTAAGATTATTTTATTTTAAAGCCACTAATTCTGTGAAGGAGTTTTATTTATTCCCCAGTCTTGAACAGAGCCTTTTATATACGCTCCTATATTTCTTAAATATTCAGAATAAACACTTTCCATATCAGAGTCAAGAAGTTTCTCACCACTCTTCGCAGTCCATGTAGTGGAAAACAATTGCAGAAATGATGTGGATTACACTCCTGTTCCTTTTCAGAATCTCATGTCCTTGGTTCAGGTAGCCTTTGCTTTTTACACAATTATGACTGTTTCCAACATGATATATATTGTGGAAGCAAAATCCAATCATGCTGATGCCATCTGTCCATCTTTTATGTTTGGGTTTTTTTAGAAGATTTTATAGTTTTGAAAAAGAAAAATATTTCTTCATTCATAGCATTTTTGTCTCAAAACCTGTCTCTCAGGTGTTTAAACTGTTAGAAAGAAAGCAGCAAGTGTCAGTCTTCAGAGCATCTCAGATAGTCTCTAATTGTTTTGGAGTTAAGAATGTTGATTTTAGAACATTTGTTCTCCAAGTCAGCTTACATGCTGCAGATAAAGCAGAGACACAATCCAGATGTACTGGCCCCTCAGCAAATAAAATAATTACAGTGATATATTGTTCTAGTAACTCATAGTGTTTATCTGGATCAAGAACAAGATATGTTCTAATTCTCTTGATAAGGAAAACGTTGAAGTTTCATCACAGCCAGATCAAAGGATAATATTTACAGTGGTGATGAGGTAAAGCTGTAATGCTGAAAACAGCAGCTACTGCCAAGTCAAAGGTGATTTTGATATAATGTCAATATTTTGGAAGGTGAGGTGAGATAAGTTATTTGAGTACAGTCTTAAACTTTTTTTTTTTTTTCAGTTTGTTTGAGGTTTTTGGTTTGTTTGTTTGTTTTAATTTGGACAAGTAGTTTCAGCAATTGTGCAGTCAAAGTTCACTGGTGCTGTTTATACAGATGAAGATGTTAGTTACTGCACATTCAGTAGAGTGACTTCTAACACTACTCTTTACAGTTTTTACATAGCCTGATATAATTTTTAAGTTGCCCAAATTTTCCTCCTTCCTCCCAACGAGTTATAGTGTACAATTTGGGTAGTGGTAAATTCTTTCTAGGAGCTTCTTCCAACAACAAGTGAATTCACTATTTGAGAGTTTTGAATTTAGGGGGCAGAATTTATTTTCTTAGAGGGTATTTCTTTAGTGAATATTCTGGAAAATATCTAAGTTAATTTTGAAATGAAAAGTCACAAAGGGAGCCATAAAATATATGATTTTTCTGCCTTTCTATTACCACATGCATTTCTAGTACTTTCACATTTCAAAGATTATTTTAGTTCATATTGTATAAAAGGGAATTTCTACATGCAGTTTCATAGAGAGAAGGGGTAAAAATGTCTTCAAATTACTTGCAAGAGTTTTTCTGCTGACTTGTAGGCATATTTTAATTTTTTTTTTTCCACAAAAAATATCAACATGATTCAGCAGTGCTGTAGTTATTTAATATTTCTGCTATCCTTATTTAGTGAGTGGATAAGTATCTTCAGGGAAAATTTTCTGTTTATTCTTGAGGGGCTTGATCTGTTTATTTATATTTTATTATTACTACTTGTATGTTGAAATCTTACCAGTCTTGTAAAGGAGACAGAATTAATGGAAGCTTCCCTAATTAATGCCTAAAGTACTTCCAAAGAGATACAAAAATGTCTGAGGAGCCTTTACTAAAATGCATAAATTAAATTATAATTTCTGAAGTGTAGCATCTTAGCAATTTTCAACCAAAATTTTTAGGGAAGAACAAAGTTCATTGTAGTATGCTTGTGAGGGTAAACAGAAAAAATCTGGCAGTAGGTCACAATAGCAAAGATTTAATTCTACGTTTTAGTAATGCTTAAGCTTCTGCTCTCCCTCTCTGAGAATCTGCAAGAAAATGAGCCATAATTTCACACCATGGTCAAAAAATGGAAACTCCCTTTGGGCAGAAAATATGATTAAGAACTCTTTGAGGGAAATGTGGCGAATCTCTGACATTATACATATTTCCTTGACAGATGAAATATTTCCTTTTATGTCATTGTGTGAACCTGGTATGTAAATTACTTAAATGATTGTTTGAATTTTTTGTGAACCATTTGTAGTACCAGCTCCAGTACAGTGGTTTTAGTGGCATTGTGTGTGTCGTAAAGAAACAGATAGAGATGAATTATTTGCTGGAAATTAATTTTACAACTAAAGCCCATAAATGAATTGATTCTCAAAACTATTTCTCATGTTGAATTTCTTTGCAAGTGTTCCAGAAATCAGTACTTTATTTAAAAACTTGGCTTGTATTTTTCTGTTACTTGATTGAGTAACATTTCTTTAGCATGTATTTGGATTTTTATATTCAGTTGAGCAGTCTTATCTATAGCTCCATTTCAAAGCATTTTTGTGAGAAGTAGGGGCCTATGTACACTATGTATATATCTGCAGGTGCCTTTAATTCCTATAAATTATTTTCAAATCCATTATTTCATCCCTGTAAAGAGCAATAAAATCAAAGACATTGTGCTCCAACAATCTACAGGAAAACTAACAAACATGTAGAAGAAAATATTACAAATTTAAGCATTTTTTTGAAAACTGGAAAGTGTAGGGAACTGTTAAAAGTAAGTGGCCTTGACCAGAACTTAGTATTATTTATTTAAAAAAACCTAACCTTAAAAGAGTTTCATAGTTACTTGAATTTTGCAACATATTAACGCAGACGACTCTCTAGCATACAGACTTCCAAGACTGAAAATTTTGGATACATAAATTTCTATTAGTAGTTAGCAAGTAAACTGTCCAAAGGGAAAAAAAAAATTACCTTGCATAGGAACACAATGCAACCTTTAATTACATAATTCTATCCCTTTAAGAGAGGAACACCATTTGCAATTATTTACCATAAGTGATGTGGTTTTATATCACAAGTGACATTTGACAGTATTTTATTTAGCTAAAATTGACAGGTTGTGAAAAGTTTCAGCATCATGTTGAAAACACAAAGAGGGACCATGAGCTCCATAGCTTCAATAATAAAATAAAGGAAGACTGGAGAAATCCATGAAGGTTTGGAAAGCTTTGCACCTGAAGATACATTTGTTTTAAATACAGAAATAGCAGATGGGAAAAATATTTTCCCTTATCAGATATAATTACAAAATGACAAAAAGTAGTGTGGGATTCACAGAGTTATTAGAAGAAAGAGATGAGTGTACCAAGTTAAAGAATAATATTTTGGGTGGTTTCAAAAGTCAATTTTATTCTAAGGTGCAGATCTGGTTAAGGACATTAAAGACAAAGAAATGTTTTAGTGTATTATCAGGATGTCTTATAAAAAAAAAAAAGCCAGACAAAATAAAGTCTTTAACTAATACTTACTAGTCAGAAGGAAATATATCTGATAGAATATATCTGAGGATAAATGATCATAATTTTTATTAACCTTGGGAAACAAAATAAAAGCAAAGCTGAAAATGCCGTTAAAAACCTAGAATCTGTAGCCCCATCTGTTGGCAGACCTGAGAATGCTTTTTATTAAGATACAATCTCCACATACAACTAAGATAAAAAAAAATAAGAGAGAAACCTGATATTTGGACATTGGTAAATGACTAACCACACTGGTACTATTCACCCCCCACTGACTCATTGGAGGCTTCATTAGGAGCTGAAGAGAATGAACAAATCATGTTGATGTTAAATTCAGACTAAATATTCTTGCGTGGAGCAGGTTAAGCCATATGTTTGTAACAGTGACCTCTTAATAGGGAAGATAGAAGAAAGGACCATGATCAGGAACCAGTGGGGACGTTATCATGATTAGAAAAGTAATTGAACTTAATACATGGTATAGGGCCTAGTGACAGCAAGCATATACTTGCACACCTCGTGGTTTCATCTAGACAGAGGTTTCTCTGCCCTGGCAAGACATGAGCAAGTTGCTAATTTAAAACAAATCTGAATTTAAATTGGTCACTAGAACTAATAAAACACTGAGGCCTGGGGGTGAAGTAAGAGCTGGAATAGACTAACATTATGCCTGTGTAACATTCAGTCTTTATTCTGTGTGCCACTTTTGACGGCATGCGTGATCTTGGGTTTCCTGTTAAGTGTCTCCCAAGTCATGTTACCTTCTGAGGTTTGTTCAGTACCTTCTAGAATTCAAATCAACTGCATTAAGCCAAAGTCTCTTCGGAGGTGTTGGCATTCTGACAGGCTGCTCACTGGGATTAGTGTGCTTCAGTGACATTGAGAAAGTATCTTGACCAGTTGTTGTAGGTTCTGCTTCTTCTTTTCTTTGAGATGTTGAATTTTATTTCAAAATATGATGGACTACAAAAAAAACACACAAAACTCCAAAAAAGAAAAGCCTCTCTCGTTTACAGGAATGTCAGCTAAGAGCTAAGATACTTGTCTGCAAATATTTGGTCCAATTAATATTAAAGTACTATATGAAGAATGGAATAGTCCAGAATCGAACAATGTTAATAAAATAGATTGAGTAATTGAGCCCTGATGTTTACAGTCCTCTTCCTGTGTGTGTGGACAGAGATATGGGGTAAATACAGGTCTCCTGTACACTGAGCAGCTGTATAAACCCATAGGCAAATCCTTCTCCTTGAACATTTTTTCTGACAAATGCAAAAACTTGGCTGGTCATTCCCATTTCCTTTTTACTTTTTTCTTCCTAGTTTTGCATTTGTTAAAATTTTCTCACTAGAAATAATGTGATTTATTCAGAATAATTAAAAATTACACTTTCATAAAAAAAAGAATTCTTCAAACTATTCTTTTCCCTCAAAGAGAAATGGAGATTGATTTATGAGAGCTTGGACTTAAATTATCTTTCCCCCACTCTCAATTTTTCACTCCACTCTACAGGACGGTAGGAAAGAACTATGCAGCAAACAAGTCCCCAAAATGGTAATGTCACCCTAAATCCTTTCATCTTGCTGCTGCTAAAATGTACTGTGACCAAACATTTTTTTTGGCCTTGTTCTTCTCCTTACTTGAAGCTGTGCTGCATAAAAATGAAAATAAAAGCGCCTGATTAGGGTCCAAATGCATTCATGTTTTGTAATGATATTTAAAATTACTATAATATACTTGTTTTGTCCAAGAAAATCTAACATTTTAAAATATGAAAATCTGACTCACCAGAACAATGAGGAGAAAACAAAGATTAAATAAAGCTAAAAAATAGTGAAAAGTGTCATGCCTGCAGGCAAAATTTATTCAGAATCACATTTTTTTAGAAAAAATGAGAATGAGAATGAGAAAGTCTAATGGCAAAAATGATAGCCTGATTATGTGAATTTCCACACATACAATCAAAAAAATAAAGGTCAAAAATACACAAAGTAGTAACCAAACACCCATATACACAATGATTTCTCTTTTCAAGATTTCTCATATGGAATTTCATTATTATGTAAATTCTCAAGAGAATAAAAAAACAAACATACATATAAGAAATAATCATGTGCACACAGAGATTACACTGGGTAAAGAATTACATTGTGAATGGACGTATTGGACTTCAAGAAAAATACCTTGAATACAGTACATACGCTGTGACATTTTATACACTGAAAAAAACTGACAGAATAAGACATTACTTAACATATTTAAAGAAATGCTATTTAAAATATGATTTGTGATGATAATTTTTGAAGCACACTCAATTGTATTCTATTTTCCATGTTCTTTATCAATGTAGCTCCCAAATATTTAATATTTTTTCTGCAGATTAAGTGAGGATCAACTATGAAACGTTAAATAGGCAGTCAGCTGAGTAAGTGGCAAGTCAGATATCATCACTAGCTGCAATTGTTACAATATTATGACTTCTTGCATTTAATTTTCCTGCATCCAAAAATTGAGTGAGATTGATCCAGTGTACAAAAGGAAGTAATTTGGTTCACAAAACAAGATAC
This sequence comes from Cossypha heuglini, assembly GCA_027576195.1. Taxonomy (NCBI): domain Eukaryota; kingdom Metazoa; phylum Chordata; class Aves; order Passeriformes; family Muscicapidae; genus Cossypha; species Cossypha heuglini. The sequence continues at coordinate 870,760 of JAODKT010001795.1, read as the reverse complement.
TTTAAAAACATATCTCAAAATAAAAAAAAAAAAAAAAGAAAAAGAAAAGAAAAAAACTCTTCTAATTATTTCTCATAAGAATGTACGACTTGCTTCCTCAAAACATCCCTTTTCAAAAACCATTTAAATATAGCAAACTATAAGCTTAAAGAATGACAGTAATATGAACTGAGGTTCTTTTTTAGCTCTTCTAATTATTTCTTACTACTGTTTCACTTTGTATTTTTTTTGTTTACTAGAGTATGAGTTAAATAACCACTCCCTGGAAATTTGGATGGAGGCTTTTACCATGAATCATGCTTTGTTATGACCAGGGATAATGTGTTTATACATGTCTGGAGACATCATCCAGTACTTCATGGCATAGCATTTACTTATTTTGTTCTATAAATTTTTTAAACCATTTTATCCAGTAATTTCTGTATGAGTGATTCATTATACTCTCAAATTGCATTATTTCATGGCTGATCATTTCTTTTATTAGTTATTACTTGCATATGTTGAAATTGCACATTTTTTCTCTCTAAGGGGCACAGCAGTTTGTAGTAATAGAATACTTAAGTAAAAAAAAAGAACTCCCAAAGGAAAAAACATAGACATTGGACTTAATCTATTCAGAGAAATGACTGTTTCAACCTCTTGTTTCAAGAAGCCAAGATTGATGCTATTTTTAGTATACATCTAGGTCATAATTTTGTAATATGTAGTTGCAATGCTAATGAGTTATAATTCCAGAAATAAGTTATATTCAGGTAAGATTTCTGTATTTCTTTCAAAGTTTGTGAATGTGACATAAATTATCTATATTATTATATTTTTTTTAAAAAGCATATAATGCAAATGTTGCATTACAATGTTGGCAGTTCGTGAATGTTAGTCTAGTCACAACTCTAGACTGTGTCCTGAACTCCTTCCTTGCTCTATTAGTCACCCAAAATACTCCTCTTCTCCAAGAAAACACTCAAAATTTAACTCAGAGTCTCACCAAACCCTCACTATCATGCTGAGGCTGGTTTCTTGGCTCTCAAACTCGTTAATGAGTGAATTGTTTTTCCAGGGAGCAGTTACATGGAAAATCCTCCACATCCAATGTGCCACATTTGCAAAGACTGTAAAGAAATCCACTTGCACATAGACAAAAAAAGAGATTCCAAACACGTGCTTATCAAGAACTCCTAAAATGTCACCTCAAGAGAAATAATGGATACATCAAAATTTAATCCTTTCCAAAGTTGTAACATGTCAAACTTTCTTATTTTAGTCATAAAATATTGAGAGACTCTGACTAATATTTTCATTTTAAAAGCATATGAATTGATTCTAAATTTGGAGTGAATGTCAAAATAAATAAAGAATACTAAAATGTTGAATAAATAATCCAAGGCAGAATCTCTTCCACTTCAGCTTAGTAGCATCCCTGCAATCATGACACATTAATAGTCATGGCCCAGACACAATAATAGGCAGAATTTTTTGTGGATTTCTGAATAAAAATATTATATGCTTGACTAGTTTACTGACATAAAGAAAACAGAATTTTTTTAAAATTGATTCTTAGTATACATTAGTCTTTTATAATTTTGTGCTGGTTTGACTTTGTCTGGATGCCTGGTACCCACCAAAGGTACCCTAACCCTCCTATCCTCAGTGGACAGATGAGAGAAAATACAACAAAATTCTCATGGGCTGAGATAAAGACAGGGAGAAATCACTCACAAATTATCACAGGCAAAAACATACCTAACTCGTGAAAAGTAATTTATTTTCAATCAGATCAGAATGGGATAATGAGAAAACAAACCTTAAAAACACTTCCTCTCAACCCCTCCCTCCTTCCTGGGCTCAACTTTATTCCTGATTTTTTACTTCCTTCTCCAGTGGCATGAAGGGATGGGGAATAGGGGCTGCAATCACTTCTTCACACATTGCCTCTGCTCGTCTTCCCCATCATGTGTAGGACTCCTCTCACTCCTCCCCTGCTCCAGCACTGGGTTTCTGCCACAGGAGACAGTCCTCCATGAACTTCTCCAATGTGTGTACTTCCCATGGGCTGCAGCTCTTCACAAACCCCGCTTGGGTTCCTTCCATGGGGTAAAGTGCAGGATCTTCCATAGGCTGCAGGTGGATCTCTGCTCTGCCTTGGACCTCCAGGAGTGGAAGAGAGACAATAGATCCCCACAGTCATTTCCATGGGCTGCAGTGGGATATCTGCTCTGGTGCCTGGAGCACATTCTCCCCTTTCTTCACTGACCTTGGTGTCTGCAGTGCTGTTTGTCTCACATCTGCTCACTCTACTTTTCACTGGCTGAGAGAACTTTCATGCAATATTTTTTTCCACTTCTTATTTTATCCCAGAGGCTCTGGCACCATCACTGATGGGCTCAGTCTTGGCCAGTGGTGGGTCCATCTTGGAGTGTTGTCACTGGCTTCATTAGACATGGGGGAAGCTTCCAGCATCGTCCCACAGAATCCAATCATATAGCCCCTCCACTGTCAAAACCTTGCCCTGCAAAGTCATATGCTGTTGTATACCTCTGGAATAACTTCATGCTCTGATGGAGAAGAAACCCCTACAAGAGTGGCCAGATACTTCCCTAGTACATTCCAGATAAGTACATTTTTAGTACAACAAAAGGGATCATGTGATTCTCAACCCTATTCCCATGGCTGACGCTATTGACACTGGTTGGATGCCAGGCATCCAGGAAAGCTGCTCTCTCACTTCCCTCTGGACAGAGGAGAGAAAATTTATTGAGGAGTTCATGGGTTGAGATGAGGAATGGGAGAGATCACTCACGAAATACCATTAAGTGCAGAACAAGGTCGACTTAGAGACAAGAAATTAATCTATTACAAACAAAATCAGAGCAGGATAATTAGAAGTAAAATAAACCCTCAAAAATGCCTTCCCTCCACCAGCTGTACTTCCTACCCCAGTGGCACAGGGAGACAGTGAATGAGGATTATGGTCAAGTTCATCACCTGTGGCTTCTCCCGCTGCTCAGGGTGAGGAGTTTGGGAAGATAGTTTGTAAGGATACTGTAGAAGGCAATTTTCCTCAATAAATTACAGCTGTACTGAATGCTGGAAGTAGAGACAGCCTTGCCTGTCCAATGAGGATGGGTGTTATAAGAGTGGGTGAGTTGGTCAACAGTTAGATGGAGTTGCAGCTCGAGAACCAGGGTTTGCTGCAGTTTGAGATAGTCTGTTGGCTGTGCTGTGAGGAGGAAGGGACAGACAAGGTAAGAAGATGTTGTGTGAGGGATAGACAGGGTAAGGCGGTTGGGTAAAGGACAGGTTGGGGTTAGCCAGTCGTGCAGAAGAAAGAAGGAAACTTGCAGAGAGAAGGAGGGAAGGAGTCAGTGCTGTGTGGAGCTGCCTGTGAAGAAAGGAGTCAGTACTGGGGGGAGTTGCCTGAGAGAAGTCCACTGAGCTTTTAATAAGGGACTGGTGATGGCGCCAGTCATGTCTGCCTCGACATAACTGCAACAGAGGAGTCCTTCCCCTCCTGTACTGTGGGGTCCCTCCCATGGGAGACAGTTCTCCATGAATTTCTCTGATGAGAGTCCACCTCACAAACAGCAGCTCCCTGAGAACTGCTGCAATGTGAATCCACCCCATGGACAACAGCCCTCCCAAAACTGCTCCAGTATGGGTCACTCTTCCATGGAGTGCAGTCCTCCAAGTACAAGCTGCAACAGCACGAGAACGGGACACCTCTCTCTTCACAGGACTCCCACAGGATCACAGGCTCCCCCAGGCATCCATCTGCTCCAGTGTGGGGCTCCTCCCTGGGCTGCAGGTAGATCTCTGCATCCCTGGGATCCTCCATGGGCTGCAGGGCATGGCTGTCTCACCATGGTCTCACCACAGGCTGCAGAGGGACCTCAGCTCTGGTGCCTGGAGCACCTCCTGCTCCTTCCTTCTCCACTGACCTTAGCATCTCCAGAGTTGTTCCTCTCACATATTTTCTCTCCACTCTTTTCTGGTCGATACTAAAACAACAACTTTTGTTTTGATTTCTTCTTAAATCTGTTACCATGGAGGCATTACCACCAGGTCTAATTGGCACAGCCTTGGCCAGCAGCATGTCCGTCTTTGGAGGCACCCAGGGAATGGCTCTGCCAGACATGGTGGAAACTTCCAGCAGCTTCTTACAGAAGCCACCTCTGTGATACCTTGATACCAAAACCCAGGCTGTACAAACTTAATACACCTATAAAGAATATAATACATGCTCTCTTGGAGTTTTTGAACTCCAGACCTAAATGAATACTGGAATCTTAAACCAGGAATTTTTGAAATAAATCTTATTCCTTTCCTACTGGACTTAGATCTGCTCCACAAAGTAGCCAGGGGCTACTCTATGAGAAGCTTCTATAAGATCAAAACTTGGGTGTAGGAAAGGTAACATGAAAAGATATTTACTTTTATATGTACATTTTTTTAGTATGTTCTTGTATGTCCAATTCTTACCTCAAACTGAATTTCATTTGATGCATTGTTTATACACACAGAATTTCTCCCACATATAATTGTTTCATCTGTCATATCATAGTTTGTATAAACCATTGGCAACATGTGTCAATGCATTTATAAGAACTAATATTACTGGGATTAAATGAAGAAACAGGCACAACTGAAACCCACACTGCTTAATTATCCATTACAGCCACCTGCTTTTTGAAAAAGATGTGAAAAAAAAAAGAAGTGCTATCTCAGGCTATAAGAAAGCAGCAGAACAACCTTGCTCAGACCTCTCTGCCTGGACAGTGAGCTTTTCTATAGGTATATCTGTCATGGTTTAAACCAGGCCAGCAACCAAGCCCCACACAGCTGCTCACTCATGCATCCCCAGTGGAATGGGAAGAGAATCAAAAGAGTAAAAGTGAGAAAAGCTGTGTATTCTTATACAAGCAATGCTCAGCAGTAATGAAAACTCTAAACTGTCAACACCATTTCCAGCTGTGAAGAAAGTCAACTCTATCCCAGCTAAGACCAGCACAACATACTAATATCCTTTTTGTATAAATGGGTAGTAACTTTTAAGATCCTGACAAAAGCCTGAAGTGTATGATATTTTTGAGGCCAGATTGTAAATAAGTAAGATCAGATTTACAAACTGATTAACACAGGTGGGTTTTGTTGGGTGTTTTCCTTTTGCTAGATGTTCTAATTCTTCTGTTCCAGTGCAGGTTGAATTGTTCCCTGACAAGTGGTGGGATTGTGCTTCCACAATCCAATTGTGTTGGACAGCCAGTTCCAGGTTTATCAGATGCCACTCCGTGTGAAAGCAAAGGATGGCCTGCACTCAGCTGTAAAAGGAATTTGGACAAACACACAGACAGCATCAATTGCAGTATACAACTTAGCTAGCCTCAACCCTGGCTGCCAGGGCAGACAGAGACATGAGGAGGGAGGCGTGCACTGGTGCCACTTGCAGGGGGCAGCCAGGAATGGGGAATCCTCGTCTCTGGGGGGACTTCGCTTGGCAGTACCCGACACGAGGCAGTCAGTAGGAGACACTGCGGAGGGGCTTCTCCAACCAGGTCGAGAAAACGTCTCCACCAAAGGGCTGCAAAGAAAGTTTGGAGGACCGGACCAGTGGTCTCCTGTCTGCGGGAAGATATGGGAGGGGTCGGGGGTATAAAAACTAATTGGATCACGGCCAAGTGCTGCTGCTTGCTGGGGCACTCCACTGCTCCTCCGCTGCCACGCTCCCTCCTTTGCCCTGGCTCCAGCCCCAGCCCCAGCCTGCCTTCTGGCTCTCCTGCCCTCGTTGCCTGTCCTGCCTCCCTGTGCCCCTGACCGCCGCCCTGCCACTTCGTCCTGCGTCCTTGCCTGGGCTGCCTGCATTCCACCCGGCCGCCCCGATCCAGCCAGAGGCTGCGTCAGCCTTGGCACTACCTTGTCCAGCGTCCTGGACCGCCTGTCCGAATGCCCACTCACTGCGGGAGCTGGGCCCGTGGGGAGCCAGGCCTGTGGAGCTGGGCCTGTGGGGAGCCAGGCCTGTGGAGTCGGCCCCGTGGAGCCAGGCCTGTGGGGAGCCGGGCCTGTGGGGAGTCAGGCCTGTGGTGGAAGCTGGGCCCGTGGGGAGCCAGGCCTGTGGAGCCAGGCCTGTGGGGAGCCGGGCCCATGGGGAGCCAGGCCTGTGGAGCCAGGCCTGTGGGGAGCCGGGCCCATGGGGAGCTGAGCCCGTGCAGCTGGGCCTGTGGGGAGCCGGGCCTGTGGGGAGCTGGGCCCGTGGGGAGCTGGGCCCATGGGGAGCTGAGCCCGTGCAGCTGGGCCTGTGGGGAGCCGGGCCCATGGGGAGCTGGGCCTGTGGGGAGCTGGGCCCATGCAGCTGGGCCTGTGGGGAGCTGGGCCCATGGAGCCGAGAGCTGCGTAGGCTCGCTGGGCCCCAGCCCCTGCTCAGGCGGCAGCGTGGCACCCACCCTGCTGCCGACAGCACTCCCTGATCACTGGTGGTAACGTGCTCCTTTTCCCTCTGTCTTCTGTCTCCCCTCTCCCCGAGTCCTTTTCCATTCTCCTTCCTTCTTTTCTGTCTGTTCTAGCCCTCTTTCGTCCAGGCCACTCCTTTTTCTTCTTTTTTTTTTGTTATCGATAAACTGTTCTCTGAGACAACCTTTGCCTTTTTTGAATTAATTTCATTCCTGACTATCCATTATTAAAAGAACTCATAGCCATTCCCCACACTGGAATGCAACACCATAGCAAGATTTCAGTGAAGCTACAATAGTCCGCTGTTAACCTCCACCACAATTTTTCACTGGCCATATGGGGGACTACTAAAGGCTGGGCAAGTCCTGTTGATTATTTTGGCACTCCAGCTGATAGATCAAGTCATAAGGGGAATCAGAGTCTTGGACAGTGTGACATTGCCACTGGTGCATCATCATCATCATGGCAATTGGCACCTGTGGTTCCAAAATTCACAGCATGGCCTCAACAGAGGGATTTTCAAAGAGGTCAGGTAAGATAGCTCTTCAATCTTTTCTGTATTTTAGGTAGCTATACCAAAAGTTCACTTGAATCCTTGAAGTACCCTTTCCTGAAGTAGTCTATGCCAAGGATACATAGAACCCTGATCTGTGTAGGCTGTGCGCCTGTGCCTAACAAAGCCTTTTATTTCTGTGCATCTCATATGCGCACAACCCACACAATTTATTATTACCATTCACACCTTTCCTTCTCAAAGACAGAAGCCCTGTGTTCCCATTTATAGGCACTGTCTGACTCTTGCACTGCCAGACCAGAGGTTTCTTCACCAGAATCCTCAGTAATTTTTTTCTGCCTGTGGAGTATCAGCAATTGCTTTTTTAAGTCTCAACAGCAAAATTAAACTGACAGGTTTCTTGGGTGGTCCCTTCTTAGCAGATGTCTTCCCACTGAATTTTTGTACATGGGCTTCCAGGTTAAAGGTGTGTATGCCATCCTACTTCCTCAAGTTTTCTAGCTGGTCCTACAGGAAGAACCAGAGAGCGCCATGCACAGCACGTGTCTGGGACTTACTTTCTCTCTCACCAGGGCTCCATAAGGCAGCCCTGACAGCCAAGATGCTGTCCCAGGGGAAAAGGAAGGTGAGAGATTTTTTTCAAGGTTTCAGAGCCAGGAAAATGCGCTTTCCATAGATAGTAAGTCTAAATCTGGGCAATACAATTGTTAACTTATTTGGTAGCTGGTGCATTTTGGACTATCTTCCTCCGCATGGCCTGTGCACACAGGCTGTCGAATGGATCTTTGGAGACCTTGTTTTCTTCTAGGTCATTGTAGAAGACCTTCAGCACCACTAATTTTCTAAGATACTGGATGTTTTTCCCAGTGGCAGTACACTTCTCTTGGTAATTCTCTTGGTTTTCCTTGAATGTATGTCTTGCCTTCATACTTGACAGGAACATCTTCCAAAGACTGCAAATGGTTGCCTTCTTTTATTTGCTCTGTCAATTTCATAGTCCCCAGGAAAGGACATAAATCATGATTCCATCAACCTCCATGTCCACTGGTTCTTTTTCACTAGTTGAAAGACTCCTGTAGTTCAGGTTTGGGTCCCTGTCTCAACTGATGTTCTCTAGTTGTTGTTTGGATCACTGCCTCAGTCAAGGTGTCTTCAGAGGCAGTCTGGGTCTCTCTTAACCACCTACTCCAATAATACTAAACTGTGGCTCAGTAAACCTGGGCCAAGCTTCAAAATGGTGGTAGAAGCTGCTAAGTTTTATTGGGGAAGGCAAGATACCCTTCTACCAGGCAGTCCATGAATTCACTGAGGTTATTTGCTTGGTTCAGATATCAAATCCCACTCCATGTGAGCTGATAACTGCCTGAAACACCCACCCACATACTTCCCCACACCTTGCCACACAACTACCATCTGCCTAATGGCATGTTTTGCTTTCATCTCTCCCCAGAGCTGTGCCCTCTTACACCAGAATGACATTGGATTCAGGAACCTGACAATAAGCTGACAGTGTTAATAATATTAAACAACTTGCCTGAAAGTGATCAAGGGCCTCAGGAGCCCAAGCATCAAAAATACCCATACCAATCCTGAATTAGAAGGATATGTGCTCTCCTCCTGCCCACACAGCTACCCCAGCACAGCTAGGCATCAATGACAGGGCAAAGCACATAGCCATTGTTTCTATTAGCGTGTTTCCAACCTCAGCAAAATAAAGAGCTGAGCAGTGCAGCAATTAAACTCTGTGACCCTCACACAAGCCTGCCAATTAATAACTGTTATACTTACAAATTCAAAACTGCCTCATGTGGAAGGGAAAAGGACTGTGGTGGGTTGACCTTGGAAGGCCACCAGGTATCCAACAAGACAATTTCTAATTCCCACTCCTAATCAGGACATGGGGGAGAAAGTAAGGTGATTAACACATGGATCCCAATGAGAAAAAGCAAAGGATGTGCATGGAAACAAAGCAAAACAGCAAGGTATATTCTCTATTTCCATTCAGCTATTTCAATTAAGCTAGTGATGTCTAGCCTGGGAAGCAGGGCTCCAATACATGTAGCAGTTGCTTCTGAAGACCTTAATAAGAAATACCTCCCTTTCCACTTGTCTTTTCCTGTCTCGTCTTTCTGATGTCAACACCATGAGGTATAAGGCATGGGATATCCCTTTGGTGCCCTCCAAGTCTCTTTCCCACACCCAGTCTATCAGCCTTGGTGGGGTTTCAACAGGCAGAGCGGATGCTGTGCAGGCACAGCTCAGTAGTTGCCCAAATACTGGTGTGTCATTTACAACATTCTTGATGCAAACACAATTGTAATGCACTGTAAGGTTTGCTAAGGGGAAAGTTAACTCCATCCCAGCGAGATACTATAAACTTTTAGAACTTAGGAATCCTATGAGTTGACAATTTTTCAGATAAAGTTCACATCCTGATCTGCTTGTAGAAAAATACTTTTTTTTTTTTTTTTTTCATTTTAGTCTTCTTTACCAAAAACATCTGCATGCCAGTGGTATGGTAAATGTTTTTATCACAGTACAATTTAAAGCAGCCTTAATAACAACATAGCAGCAACTACAGCCAGATGTTCTCTGATCTCCTTATAATAGCTAATGAAATTTCTCACCAACGTGAATTTTACAACATTACATATTGCATTTGCTTTTCCAATTAGCTTCATATACTTATTCTCACACCAGGGAAATTACTATTGAACTAGAATGAGGTATAGACATTTTTGTTTCATCTCAGTTTTTGTTGAATCATGGCTACATGTCCATGCAAACAGTTGAAGATTTCCAAGTTTTCATCTGTAATTTTTTGCTGTTCTTTCCAAACTGGCAAATCTCAGCCAAGTTTTAATGTCATTTTACTATTTTTAAAATGTAATTAGTTGTTCTGCAGTATCAAAGATGTGTTTTCCATTGTGTATGTGTATCTATATATCACTAGTTCTTTGCCCATCCTCATTTTAAGTAACATTCAACTCTCAGTTTGGTAAATCAGTAACCTTTTTGTGTTATTATAATTGTCAATATATTGCATATAGCAAGTTCTTGTTAGGTAGAATACATAAACCTTTTGTATTTTAATAATTATTTCCTATTTCTATAGGAAATATACAATATGCTCTTCTTGAAGATGAACTTTCTTGTAACAGTAAAGCTCTCTTAAATTGGTGAAGAAATGATAATCAATTTTCTAATCAATCAATTTTCTAATTAGCAGGATGTTTTAAACGAAGCATTTGACATTGCTGCCACTCACTTGAATGCACACATATTTGATATCCTTTGATGTTAAAATTATCAACACATTTAAATATAATTTTCTAACATAGCAACTAGATTGCTACTGTCTCCCGTCATGCTATCCAAATGGAGCTATGAACAGATATCTAATGTACAAGAAACAAAATCAACTTTTTAAATTGCCAATTATGCCACACTTATTCTTAATGGTAAGAACCCCATATGCCTCTTGTTATCTTATTGAAACTCCAAGCATTAGACAGAAACAAGAAAATAAAGTGTTCTTGTAAAATTCCTTACCGCATTAGCTTGTTAGGTTTGCAACAACCTAAGCACATACTCCACTGGAGATTTACCCTTGTGTGTGTGCATATATGCACTACTGTGAACACATCCACACATACATCTGCATAAACCATTGATTTAACTCTTTCATTATTAGTGTGAAGTTGCTTCCTCCCTTCACCTCTGAGGATGCCAATTCTCATATAGTAATGAAGTCCAATATTCTACAAAATCAAATTCTTATTATGGCTGAAGCTGTGCCATAAATTTTGCCATACATGATTCTTTATTCTTTTTGCTGACAAAAATAGGTGGGATAAAATCAGGTGTATTTTTTACTTCCAATAAGCCCTTAAATATATTTTTTTAATGTCTCATAATGCGTGTCTTTAATGGTGTTTGCTGTAACCAATGCAGACCTCTCAGATACCTCAAGAGAGTTTGATGTTCTCACTGTATGGGGAAGAACACACCAGTATTTTTGTGAGGGTACTTAGCCAAGACCTTTTTTCCAATCACACTATGACCACTGACACTTAGTGACCTTACTATTATGATTGAAATAAAGGAAGAGACAACAAAACAGTGTTCAATTACTATAACTAGTATTTACTTGTTGACATTGAGACCTGCACTTAATTAAAAGGAACGAAAGTATTGAAAATGAAATTATAATTTCCCCAAAGCATATGCTTTGCATATATTTTAATAATGGAAGGGAAACAAAGGCTTCAGGTAGGTTTCGGTCAGCCAACTCAAAGAAATTCAATTCAAGTCTAGTCAATTCAAAATTGTATTTGAAAGAGTGAGGAACAGTTCCGTTCTTAGTGACTTTCAATACGGCAAGTCAGTAGACGCAGTAGCAATAATTGTAATCTTAATGTTAGAATAAATTCATAAGAACCTTTTAACACTGAAAGAGAATGTAAGTTTTAGTCTTATCATAGTCCATTATGGCAAGGGGAGCCCTGAACCAAATCAGGAAGGTTTGCTCTTTTGTGCCTTCTGAAAAAATATAACAGAAAAAAAAAGAACCCACACATAGCCCCCAAACACCCAGACACACACAAAAAAGCAAAACAAACCCCTGACCCCCAAATAAACCTAACCCCCCTCAAAAAAGAAAAAAAAAAAAACAACCCAAAATGAAAAACAAAAAAACTAACTCAGTCTATTTTATTTCAGAGCATGAAACAATCAAAGATTATGAATTTTCTCTGTAAGTGCAACAAATGTTGAAGTAGTGTGAAGCTGTGATTTTCACAGGAAGTGTTATGTCAGAGAACAGCTGAAGGAGGTGTAGGATAGGTGTTAGCAGTATTATAACATTTTTAAAAACAGGCTGCTGAATATCAATAGTGTTGCAGGGCTGGAAGTAACTCTTCAGCTCTGTCACTTTCTTGGAATAATTTCTTATAATTGCTTCTGTCAAGTAATAACTTACTGGTTTTAAATCTAAAGCGTGACAAAATCAATGGTTAATCAAGTGGTTAAGATAAATGTGGCTTCCATTTACTCTGGATCCAGACTTAACAGAGCCTTCATCTTAATACATTGCTTCAAAGTTTCAATTATTACAATATGTTTCATTTACCACAGTATCATTCTTATAACAAAGTCCACCCTAAAACCTTGATTCTCAATATGATTTGACTTTCACAATCCAATCACTGCCCAGGTTAAATAAGCAATAAGTAAAATAAAATAAATAATAATGGATCTAAGAGGTTAAAAAAAGGACAAGGTTTCTTGACAAGAAAAACATGGCACAAGATAGATAACATCCCTCCATTTCAACTGTTGAAATACAACCTAATGCTCTCTTAATATATTCTAGACAGCCCACCGTCCCTGTTAAGGTAAACTGATTTCTCTTAACACAGAGGCAGTAAGACAGGCAGAAAATAATAGAAAACTAAAAAATACATTTGGTGACCTTATTCTGTCAAAAAATTAATTAAAAAGAAATAAATATAATAAAGTATTACATTTCCTTGCAAACATAATTTTTGAATTATCATGAAATTCATGGTGCCTGTGTCTACACTTGCAACTGTTTGTTCTGATAAACACAAATTAGCTATAGACATCTTCCCCTTAATAAGCAGAATTACACACTTTTACGAAAACATTACCATCTTTTTTCATTTGTTTCTTCTTTTATAGATACATGAGATATTAATAATAGTTAGATTACCCGCTGCTGAACTAGGCAATATTTCCACGTGGACAGAGAATGTCCTATATTTAATGCATATTAATTTCCTTCCTGCAATATTCCTTATTGGTAACTTGAACGACAAATCTCACTTTAATCTTCATGCTGCTGAAGGTTTTTATTTTACACTTTCCTTGGCAATTCTTCATAAATGCAAATTCCCAAGGGACCAATGCAAAGCACCATTTTATATCTAGGGTGAAAGATAAATCCTTCTGCTATTTATTCAGTAGCAGAGCCAATTTGAAAAATAATGGACAATGGTTTTGAGGTTAATAGTGAGTATTGTTTTATTTGAAACAATACCATAGGTTACCAAGCCATACACTCGATGCTTTCATGGATTGAGAGTTTGAGTCAGTCCTACTCTTGAAAATTGCTTCCTGAAAAAACATCCTTTATCATTGTTTTCAGTTAGGTAAAATACACAAAATCATCAGAAAGTCTAAGAGAGGCACTTGGTGAAAAATTACTCTTTACATCTGTACAATGAGTTCTAGGCAGCATAGTCTGTTGATTCTTATAAACAATTCTCTTTCTAAAAACACCAAAACAAACCCCACCAAAAAAACCTCACAACCACACAAACAAAAACCACCAACAACAAAACCCACTGAAAAACAAAAACATAAACATAAAAACAAAACACAAACCCCAAAACAATAAAAGAAATCCCCAAAACTAAAATCCCCACAAGACCAATGGAGACTCTCTACAAAGTCCAGATAAGACCTTTCCATTATTTCCCATGATAGATAGTATGTCATTTTTAAGGGTTCTCATTTGAACCTCATCTGTCATGTTAGTACACTAAAGAACCCTCTAGTGATTCAGCCTGTGTTACTCCTCCACCACATTCTGCTCCTTATCAGACGTCTTATCAGACGTTGCAATTTATACTGAATAAGGGGGGGTTCTATGGGGGGATGTTCTTCAGTTAAAAGTTAAAGTGGCTCAAAAGAAATCTTACAACAAAGCAAATCAAGTAAACCTTATAATAAAGTAAATAAAGATTTACTTTAAACCATTTCACTTTAAACTGGTAGATCTAGAGTTTTACAATGAAAAAAGTTAATTCATGGGATAGTTGATTTATTTTTCGCAAAGAAGAAATTACAGGTATTTTTCAATGTTTCGCAAACAGCACACTGATCTTTGAAGTTAGTGATTTTCAGATTGTATTTTATATTGATTATAATAAAGGAATAATAGAGGAAGTGCATCTGATTTATAATACTAAAAGCTGCACTGTGTAGTAGCCATAGATAATAGAATTACAAGACATAAAAATACTCTTTGGTTCTATTAAAGGTCACCTAGTCCAAACTCCCACCTGAAGACAAATTGCCAACAACAGATCAAATAAGCCATGGTTTTGTGAAGATGAATATCTATAACTTTCAGTCTGTCTTATCCTTGTTAGGTGGTGGTCGATAAATTTCCACATGCATTTGGGTGCTAACCAGCCAAGTAATAACTGAGTTAATAATGACCCTTTGAGTCTAGTGACCAGTTAGATTCTAGCCTAACAACAGTCCATTCCTCCAGCCTCTATTTTCTCCAGTGAGAGGGACGTGAAAATGGTGTCAAAAGTCTGACTGAGGTTATGGTATCTACTGTCTTCCTGCCTGTGCAGTCACAGAACACAACTGGGCTGGTCAAGCATGGTCCTTTGTAAAGTCTCAGTGACTGTTCATGATTACATTTCAGTCTTTCGTGTGACTGAAAAAAATTTACAAGGCAGTGTATACTGTAATTCCCCTGTGGGGGATTGATTGATTCCTGCTTGGGTTACTTGTTGTTGCCTTAATTTAGTGTATTCAAAGTAATTTTTTAAAAAGAAGGCCCGGGACAATGCCATTTTTAAAGCTGATTACAGAGGATACTTAATCAGACAGTGTATAACGGAAAGGAAGATTATTTGCAGGCAGAAAAAGGCCTAGAAATTCTATTACACTGAGACTCATCACTCGTAAAATATGTTTAAGGATTTTTTTTCTATATAAATTAATAACACTGAAAAATGCCAGCTGAGAAAAAATGCTTGTGAGTTCCAATACTGATTCCTATGTTAATCTTAATTACTCACCAGGTAACAAGATTTTGAAAATAAGTCTCTGGCTGCCTTTTAACAATTTATTCTGAAGCTCTGCTGTACAAAGTGGCTGAGTCATTGTTTTTCAGCACGTTACTTCATAGAGTAGGAAAAAATGTATTGAGACATTCATATGTAAGCCAGAATGTATTATCCCTTCTTGCTCAACTATGCAGGCATGAGACACAGTGGTTATGTCTTGGACAGAGTCATAAAACAACCCCTGAAGCACCCCTATTGAAGCACCCACTCATTTCTGGGGCCTCTGGTGATCACCAGAGGATGATCCATAGTGTTGCAACAGACAGTGTGAAACACTTCCCACAGGGGAGCTGCTTGGCATTCCCACCAGAATCTGAATATGTATTAACCAACCAGAATTTTTTTGAGAAAGGGCTCCCTCATTTCTGACAGATGAGGGCCAAAACCATCACTTTAATGAATGAACATTGAAATTACAATAACTCAGTCTTGTTGCTGAATTCACAGGTAGCAATATTTTTCCGCCTCTCTATCTACTCTTGTGTTTTCTTTTTCTTCTTTTCTTTAACTTATTAATTTCCTATGGGATATTTTTATACTTTCCTATTGCTGCATTTTTACAGATAATTTTTAAAAAAGGCTCAATGCCCTATTTCCATTGCAATCAAATTGTTCAGAAACAAACCTACCATAAACACACACATACACATGGACACACAGACACACACACATATGCACACACCACACACATACCAATCAGTGTCATTTCACTGTAATCTGCTCCAAGGAATTTACTAATTAGAACCTCAGTTACCCTGGACATATTTGAACAGCATTTAGAGGTGGCACTTGGGGACTTAGTTTAGTGGTGGACTTTACAGTGTGAAGTTAGTGGAGTCAGTTATTTTGTTATAGCTGCTTTTCCAACCTAGATGATTCCATGACTCTGTGAAAGGAGGCCTTAATAACTAACAGATTCCAACGCCAACTGATGTTTTTTAATATTCGTTATGAACAGTGTGGATAGGAAACTGCCATGCTTTAAGTGGTCCTGGTGACACGTGAGCCAGCCTTGTGCTGCTGCAGCAACAAAGACAAATCTGTCTTGGGGGGCATCTGCAGGGTCATTAGCGGCAGAAAGAGAAACACGGTCGTGCCACTCAGTGCTAGTCAGGCCAGATCCGGGGTACTGGGCCGAGTTCTGGTCCCTGCAGTTCAAAGGTTATGGGCCCTCTGGAAAGGATCCAAAAGAGGGCCATGGAAATGGTCAAGGACACAGAACCCGTGCTGTATGGAAAGACTGAAGCAGTTGTGTCTCCTCTACCTGGAGAGGAGAGGGCGGCAGGGGACCTAATCACAGTACTCCTGTACTTACAGCTTTAAAGAGGATGGAGGCTCCCTCTTCACGGGTGCCACATAGAAAGGGCAAGGGGAAATGGACATAAGCTGAAGTGAGAGAGAATTCATACTGACAGAAAAAAAAACCATTTTCTTCTTAGAGAGAATTTATTGACTGCAACCACCTCCTCTGGGAGGTAGTAAAGTCTCTATTCCTGAAGATTTCCAAGGTGCAATTAAAAAGGGTAGTAGATATTTTCATATACGTTCCCTTTCCCACAAAAGCCTGGGCTGGAAGATCTTTTGAGGTCCCTTCCCACCTGGGAGGTCCTGTAATTCTATGAAAAAAAGTATCCGAAAATAATTCTTAGACTTCCACTCATGAATTCACTGCTATAATCTCTTTCTATTTTTTTTTTTCAATTCAAAAGCAGTTAAAACCATACGCTCCACAAGCAAAACTATTAGCTAATTGTTCTGTGCTTATAAAGCAATTAGTACACTGACAATTAATCTTGCAATGTGTTAAACAGTCCAAGTAACAAGACTGTTGAAAGGAAAAAAATTAAATTCTAACCTTATAAATATTTTTATATTCTGGAAGTCATATAAATCCCTTACTGTCTGATGATCCATGCAAATAAAGGCAAACAAGTTTATCAAAATTTTCCATGGTTGCCATTTTAAAATATATTAATTAAAGGAGAATTACAAGCAGTCTAAGTGAAAATGTCTCCATTGTTTTGAGGAACTAATAAATGAGTTCCAGACTTGACTGAGCTCCACTTTCTTAATCATCAGGCTTGCTTCAGTGTTGTGCTTCATTTTAAGCATAACAGCGAACAGCTAGAACTTGATATGTATATACTAAGTTTCCCTGTTACATGTGAACAAATGATAAAGCTAGGCCTTAGGTTAGTGCAAAGAGATCCATTCTGAGGTGAGAGCAAAGTTCCAAGGTACCCATCACCATGTGTATTATTTTTCTTTTGTGTGTGTGTGTGTTTGTGTAGTTCTGGTCTTCAGCTTTTGATTAGATGAAGGAAATATTTGGTAAGGATAGGATCCATTATAAAATAACTAGTCTCCTTGAAGTCAAGAATTGTATCTGAAACCTTGACTCAACTCCACCTTTATCTGTCACCTACTAAAACTAATTAAAAGTTGTTGAGTGCTCATGTCTAAAAAGAAAAATGTTATTTATCTTCATTATCTCTGTCACATTTAAGGAAAGATAATAAATAACTGAAAGCGTGTAAAAAGCTAGTGAATTGCTCCACAAACCATTCATTATATGCTTATGCATTATATCTTGACACACGACCTATACTGCAAGCCGTGCCTTGCCCCTTAACAACTAGAGCTGTTGTTGGAAAAAGAAGGAACTCAAAAATTGATTAGAGACTTATCATTTGCTCTGATAAAAATGTGATAGCATTTACATGAAGTTTTAGTATTCTTACTAATAACATGCCCAGTGTTTAGCTCTTATATAATTTCTGCTGCTGCACTGCTGATCTTCATGTGAGTCCATGGGCAGTTTAAACATATCAGGGATAATTTCCCATGAATTTTACATAGTTTTATTTCTGTTCAATTATGACTTTCATATTTTTCTTCTCATTTTATCTACACATTTATAGGCTCCCATTTTCTCTCTCAGGTTTCTATGACTATTTTATTCATGTCATACTAACACTCTTTCCTTGTTTCTGTTGATGATTGCAGGAAACAGGAAAGGATTCCCCTCCTCCCAAAAAAGTCTTATTAACTTCATGAAAGAGTAAAAGGATTTTCCTCTATAGTAGAGGAAATTTCTACTCAAAAGTAGAAATGTATAATTTTCCTTCCTTGTCATTTACTGGTAGGATATATGCAAACTTATAATATGGAGAACTCATTCCTGATGTTAAAAATAGTGTGTTTCTCAGAGTGGTAATCATGTGGATGTTTATAAGGATGATGATTAATGGAAAGCGTACAACTTCTAAAGTAGAATGGGGCAAAATTCTCAAATATCTTTTACATGAAGCTACTTCACAGCTGTTATAAAGAAATTCACTTTTAAAAAAATTGCAGAGAAAAAATGCTAAACTGTACTACTCTAGTTAGAAATAAATTTTTGAGTGGTGTAATAATGGGTAGTTGCGTTGAATAATAATAGTTCATGCTTTCCACAGATTTTTTTTTTTTTGTGAGAAGAAGAACTACAAAAATAGCCACCTTAAACTAACTCTGGTTTGATTTTACGACTTTATTAACATTGCTGTTATAAAATGTTATTTTATGTACCCTTATGTATGTATTATATATAACCATATTTGTACCACAAATAAAATTCTTTTAGTTGCTTAAATGAATAGGTTATTCACTGATTAATTTTAGAATTAGTTTCAGATATTGTATGAAAAAATAAATTATATACTGACCTAGAAGAAGACATTATATTCACCCCAGGCAAATTTTATAGCACTTTCACTACTGCTTATGCAGTGGTTGTGGAATCCAGGATAATCATAACTCCTTTTTTTCTGCACTTGGGCTTTTCCAGGATTCATATCCAGACAAAGGTAGCTCAATAACTCTTCCTTATCATTATTTTTCATTGACAAACATAAAAAAAAAAAAAGATTATTCAGCAGGTGTAATGCATCAGATGAAATTCAAAGTATTCTATAGGAATATTTCAGTCAACTTAATTGTGTTCTGGATTAAGTTTTATTTACTTGTCATCGTGATACAGGCATCTCATCTGCCTAACATCAAAAGAACATTTATGATTAATATTGTCCCCTACTAACTAATCTGTGGTTGGTGTGGCACAGGACACAGCAAGAGAGTGGAAGTGGTATTTATTTCACATAAAACTAGTGAACTCTAACTTCCCCCTGTCTTATTTAAGCAAATAACCCACACTACTTCTACAGCCAAAGCACGGTGCTACTGTAAAACAAACAAGAAAGCAAATAAAAAAAATAAATAAATGGAGAAAATTAAATATGGGTGCTCCTTTATTGAGATATAAAATTATCTTACTAAGGGTTTTTTTGAGAAAACTAATGGAATAAAAATTGGCAAATAGCATCGCGCCTTGCTGCTCTGCATCAGCCATCATAACTATTGTCCCTTCCATCAGCCATTTCTATATTTGCCAGTGCAGATTTATTTTTTCTACTTTTTTGTTAACAGAGGAAGATCCTTACAATTGATACAAGCTGACTGAAGATGTCAGAGAGCATAGGGTATCTATATTTTCACACAAATTCATTCTTTTAAACTGCAAAATTTCTCTTCATAAGTCCATTTACAATAAAATCAAAGCAGAATAAGGTGAAGAAAATAAAACCTCCAGCAGAAAAGTATATAGTACTGTTTGGTACTGCAAATATCATGAGGCGTCTTATTATTGTCTAAGGGTCGTGCAAATTAAGTTAGTCTCACCATCATTTTTGTCTTTGATTCCCAAATATACATTGATGCATGAGTATCTCATACATTTGTTTGGTACATCCCTGACAGAAAGCAAAAATAAACCAAGAAACAAAAACAAACAAAACATACGCACACAAACACACACACACAGACACACACACACACACACACACACACACACACACACATACACACACATAGTCGTAGCTTCTCCCTACGGACAAGTGTTCTGAAGAGAAAGATCTGTGTCAGTGCAAATTTGCAGTCACAGATGTAACATCTCGGTGTGGTCTTACGCATGCCTGAAGCAAAATAAAATCAAATTATGTCAATTCTGCTTTTTAGATATCTCCCCTCAAAAAGCTGCAGGCATGCAGTTTCTATAACATGATCAGTGCTTAACACCCATGTGTGAAATGTCTTTGTTCACCTACCATCACTGCAATTGCACAGCCAACAACGAGGTACTTACAAAGCATCTTGAACACTCAGTACAGTTGGTAACTGAAAGCCTACTACTTAGTCCAAAGTTTGCTCTCCTTTTCCTCTCTCTGAGCTCCCTAGCAATGTTAAGAGTCTGAACTGCTGGTCAGTACACAAAGGGAAGAAAATGCAAATAAAACCAAATCAGATCTATATTTTTAAGAATCTTGAAATGTTGCATTAATTTGCTGTTGATAAATATGCAGATTCAGACTTGCTCTTTATCTTGGGCAGAAGAAATAGGAAGATATTACTTTTCCAGGCCTAGTCAATGAAGCATAGGAAGAACTTTCCTGAGTTTTCTCTTGGCATATATTTCATCAGTGATTTTTTAAATTAGGTCCAGCTGCACATTTCTTACCAAGAAAAGGAGGAAAGAAAGCATCTTATGTAACTGGTTGTAGGAAGATGTGAAGATGTTTTGGACACTTAGATACAGGTGATATTCAACATACAGTATGCTTTGAAATATTAAATATTAAGTACTCTTACTCTGTGCTCTTTTTGTGCAATGACTTTTAGAGCAGATCTTGTACTTTAAATAATAAGGGTTGTGTGCATAAATCCTGAATTCTTTTGAAATGTGCCTCTAAGGAACCACTGGCCTTTTCGACGTTGCTTTGCAAGTGTAAAAGACTAAAGTCAGCCTCAGGGCCTCTCTGAATAAACAGCTTTTATTCAGCCTCTGGGATAGCGGAAATGAATAGATGTTTTACTGAAATGCGATGAGTGTTGGCCCACTTTGCTGCATTTCAGTTTGTAGACACTAATTTAGCTGAACCAATTGATGTTGTGTGTCTTGATCTCTCCTATTTAGGTCACTTAGTGTGTTTTTCCACTAAGTGTCTTATGATGGGCACATGGGAGCCGTTTCCTCCCAGAGGATAAACATGGCCAGACTGATCACAGCACAGACACTGCCAGGGCTCTCCTCTCACCCAGCAGCTGAGATGTCTGCACAGCCCTGTGACCCACCTGCATGAACCTTCTCTGCTCAAACCTTTCCACACCTATAGGCACTGAATTACACTTGCACCCTTATCCAGCCAGGTACCTCAGCCTCAAGCAAAATCACATACTAATAAGAGGAAAATTAATGTGGTTTTTCTATTGTACTTATTTACTTTTGTTTTTCTCTTTAGCCTCATTGCTATGACCACTGGTAGTACACAACACAAATTGCACACAATGAAGTTATTTTCACTTTTTTAAATTGTTACTATTACTTATATTAAGATTGGAGTTTTCATGTCTGTTATAAAGCTACCGAAACTCTGTTCTGAATTTTACTGTCTATGGTCTGGCGAGTGAACTGTGATGTGCCAATTGTTGCCTTGCAACATAAGTAGTATCGTGGAGAGCCGAACATTTTACACACTCAGTTTACAAATGTTCATTATTATTGTTATAATGTATAGTCCAAACTCACAGTGAAACAATGGGAATTTCTTCTGTCTATTCCACAGTCTGAGAAATGAGCCTTTTTTCCTTACCAAAAAGAATGAACATCGAGAGAAGGGTAGATGATATTTCAGGAGATTAAGCAAAGATTCTGAATTAATGTGTTAAATCGACTGAAATTATGTCATCTTTCATTACGAAGAAAACTAAATCACAATAAATGGAATGGAATACACCAGATATTCTCTTAGGAAGCTCCTCTTCCTAACTGGCGCTGAAAATACAAGCAGTTACTTTCTTTCTTATTGCCATAAAACAGAATGTGTAAAAATACACACAGCTGTGTTATATTTTGAGTCAAGTCTTTGCCAATTTATTTATATAAGTTTCTGGCTTGTATGAGAGGGCAAAAAGACTAAAGGGCAGAAAAAAGACTGTTTAGTAAATTCAATTTATGTCTTATACTGATGGCCAATATATAAAATTCTCCAATTGCCTGAGTTATTTTTGGATGAGAGAACTTCACACCCAAAGTACTTTTGCTAGTTCACAGTTAAGGGATGACTATAAGTATTAATATTTTTGTGCAACTTTTCAGGTTCCTCAGACCTTACCTTATAGCGTAATGCTTTTGTAGATACCTTGTATAGATTTTTTTTGCAGTCACACAATTCACTTTCATTATTTCAGTGAAAATTGGGCACAACTGGAGATTTGAGACTCAGGGCCTTAATATTTCCTCCCCCAGATTTTTATTTTTATTTCTTTTGGGGACATACACCTAAAATTATATGAATTTCTGTCATACAAGGTCACAAAGTGTGCATCAGACTGTGAATTTAATATTCCTCAGTTATTCACAGATAATCAGATAAAGGAACAGGCAAAGTGAAAAAATATGCCCTTGCAAGGAGAGCAGACCAAATGTGTGCAGGAGTCTTCATATGCCATACCCAAGACATGCATGTGTGTGTGAGAAATAGACCAAAAGAGCAGGGTTGGGCTTCTCAATCCCTCACAATCTAAATCATTATAACCACGTAACTCAGTGACTCAGTTTTTGCTCTGTATTTGGTAGAACTGGAAGAGGATTTCACGTTAATTTTTTTTTCTCCACAATTTACGTGTTTTAAATGACAATTTCCTTGGAATAAATGCTTGGTATACGATTTTCATGCAGAGCAAATATTATAGCCAAATATCAAGGCTGGTTTCTCAGCTTACTTTAATTTTACTCCAGGATTTTAATTTATCTTTATCTTGATGAATCTTCTACTACACTTATCTGAGAAGGAAAAAAAATAAGGAGTTCATTGCACTGCTGTGGTGTATGGCTTTAAAAGATATGTTAAACCAAAATTAATTTACCTCTGTATGTTGTTAAGACAGAATTTAGACAGAAGAGAAAGTTACTCTTGACAGACTCAGGAAACACTCCTAATGGTCTGACTTCTTTCAGATTTCTGTTGCTTAAAGCCAATGTTCTTACATTGACAAGACATGTTCTTACAACTGAATTAATTTACAGACATACCCGATTTAATCCATTGCTTTCGGAGTGTTTTAGTATATCTAGAGAAGATGAGATATCACACATTCACTTGAGCTCTTCTATGTGAAGTCCAAAATCAGCACTACTATATTACTTAAGTGTCATCACTGAAAGCCTCTTGTAACTTGTTTTTGTAACTTGTTACCTTGCACAAAGAGAGTTCACTGTGAGCAAAAATGGTGTTACTGCAGACATTATAATTTTTATTTACTTGGATAAAATTGTTTCATGTAGGTAATGTGTGCTGTGAAAATGAATGTATTTTCCTCAGATTCAGCTCATGAAATTTTACTTACCGTAGAAATGTTTTTCTGGGAGTTAGGAGGCCACACCATATTCTTAATCACTATGGCACCTCATGATAAATGAGATAAGCTGTTAAAGAGGGCTTGTTGATTTTTGGATATATTGGCTGAGATCACAGTTACGTTGCATTAGATTTTGTAAATTACTCACTCAATTAAAAATATTTCAGACACAGCCCCAATAGACTGTCATGAATAGTGTGGCTCACAGTGCTTGTAATTCTGCAGACAGATATGGCAGTGATGAGATGAATGACACTTTTGCTTAGATGACATGAGGTTCTACAGCAATATTTACCCCAAGATATCTGAAAAACAGAAGTTTCAGAGGTTGCAGTGTCTCCATACAAGAGGGAAGAGACATTTTTCTATAGCTAACTCTGCTATTCAGGATTGCTTGTTTGTTTGTTTTCCCCATGGTGTGTTTTTGGCCTAGTCTTTTATGGGAGCTGATCCTCCTTACCTGGTTGAAAGCAATTTTAGATATTATTTTTTATTTTTAATTTTTCGTACAATTTACTCAGACATGAAGGAAATAGGCTTTGCATTTTAATCTATTATTCTGACTGCACAAAATATTTGATCCCTATAACATTTGTTAAGGACAGGAAACATGATAAATTGGGATAAAGACTAAAGCCAGAATGCTGAGTGTCACAGATTTGATTGAAACAGCTTAATCCCCTTGCAAAGCATTAATGAAGATGTTAAAGAAACCTGGATACAGAAAGCTGTTTCAATGAAATCTGTAGATGTTTCTGACCTGAGCAGATTTTTAAGTATAAAGGAGAACAACAAAGAGAAAACAAAACCAAATTAGCACCCACAAAGAAATAGCAGAAAGGAGAATCAGAAGCAGGAGCTCAGAAAAGTTCTAGTATATAAAATGGAAGACAGCTTAATGGACCCTTAGAATCAGTCTCCTGATATGGAGTTGTTATATATAGTCTTCTTAATAAATTTTATCCATTATCTTGCTATACCAGCACACAATCTTAGGCTGTTCCAGCTTTTTTATATGTAATTTTTTTTAATCTGAATTCCTATAGCATGTAGCCAATAGGAAGAAAATGGATTCTCTGAAGGTAGTGTGAAGACAGAAAATTAGATAAAGGTTTTAAGAAATATGAAATCATGAGACCTCAATATAAGTTAAATGCCAGATTAATATTCACCCATACACTTCTCTTTTAATAAGGAATTGCTACTGTTTCACGTATTTTAATGTGAAAATGGGAATGCCTTGGTGCATAGAAACTTATTGCAAAATTGAATGAAGTTATGATCTCTAGGTATGAGAAAAGTTCACTTAAAAAATATTTAAAATACTAATCTCCCAGCATGAAAGCAAAAGAGTGTCAACACACTTAGAACAAGATATCTTTGGAATGGCATGTAATATAGTTCAAAAATGAACAGTCAGAACAACAAGAAATTTGTGCACAAAAACCAACTCTGATGAAAAAGATTACTGAAATAATATTCCAGAGCTAAAATATACAAAAATTTAAATGGTAAGTTGAATTTTCACTTGGCGTCTAGGGTATATATACGTATACAACATACACTTTGCAATTGAACTTTTTTTTAAACTCTGATTATCTGTAAATGTTTTGCTTGATCTTAAGTAAATATTTTGAACGAATTAAGTCAATCAGAAATATACCTTAAAATTATTGTTGGGCTTGGTTTGGCTAATGAGCTGCAAGTTTAGCTATTCACAAAGTTCAAGGAAACATTTTGTCAATGATTCAGCACAAAGAATTGGTTTTTGTTTGGCACAATGCATTTTTCTACAGTGGAATAGCTCTCCATTCCCTGTGTGTGATGAGAACTTGTTTTTGGTTCTAGGAAAACTGAATACACAGTTGCCTTCAGGATTTTTAACCCTAACCTCTGCTTTTTTACCCACAAGCAAAACACACCAGTGCAACTCTGTAAAAAAGCCCTGCATATTTAAGCAGCTAAGGCAAAACCAAGTATATCCCCCAAAGCGTTAAAATTGGAGGAATTTCTGCAAGACCAAGTACAGCTTGTTTTTGTTTTTTCAGGTTGCAAAACCCATCAAAATGTCTATTCCTTGATTTCTTGAATGTTTCTTGAAGAGGTTTTCTTTCACATGTGGGATTTTAAACAAATGAAGCTGCCTGTGATACCACATACCGATTAATAAGTGCATAAAAATTTACATGGGAATGTGGTTTCCTGGTTTTTATCTGCCTGAGGATTTTTCAGTCACTTTCAGTACTGGACTGTGCTTCCCCTCTCACCACAAAAAAACGAAGACAGTTTCTGAGAAAGATTACAAGATTACATGATGCAAATCCCAGTAATCTGGAGACCTGCTGATACCATCCCCTTGAAGTCAGCTCTCCAAAGCTCCGTGGCAGTGTTCTTCAGGTCCCTGTGAGACATGAAGAAAGGCTGTGCAATCCAGGCAACACCAGGAGAGTCCAGCAGCTGCTGAAAACTGCTTGTACATTGCCAGTGTCTTCACTCTCAGCTGATGGAAGTTTTATCACAAGTCCTGGCTGTGCGCCACCCTCCCAGGGCAGACTGGGGACGGCACTGGGAATGCCAGTGTGACCCATGTCCCGGCAAACAGCAAACTGGGAATGCCAGCTGGGATCACCTCCCTGCTGTTCACCCACAGCATCATGCACAGTGTACCTGGCATTCCTGTTCACCTCTATCAGGCACGAGCAACCAATGCCTATCTTTCAAAGGTAAAGTACTTCTGTATCAAAAGTAACAAAAAATGTTCTGAGCTTTAGAATAAATGATGTTATTTTCTAGACACTACTGGGTCAATATGGGTTAGTTCAATGAGGAAACATAAATTGGAGCTTTCGGAAATCTTAGTAACCCATTGCTCAGCAGCTGCTGCCTTTTTTTTTTTTTTTTTTGGAAGCCTGCTTGGTATCACAGTAGCTATGATAAGTTTTTTCATATTTTACTATTTTTCTTTCTTTCTCAAAGCTTTGCAATACTTCTAATGCAAGCTTTGCAAGCTCTTCCATCAGTTCAGCAGTTATCTTCTTTAAAAATGAATCAGTCTTTGATTTATTTAATATTAATCTAAACCTGTTTTGCAGCCAGAAATTGTGTAAACCTCCAATGGATTTATTCATAATATATTCTTAGACACATTTTTCCATCATTTCAGACTAAATATTAATGTTTTAAATAATATCAAGATATAAAATGGTTGAAAGCCAAACATAAGGAAAGCACTGAAAAGGATTTGCTAGGACAGCAGTATGCTAAATTAATAAAGAACAAAGTGAGTGAGAGAAGAATTATGTGCCACAGTATCAGCTGGAAAAGGAGAGAAAACTAATTCAGTGCTGGCATAAGTGGAGAACAAGGACTGATGATATATGCAACAACAAATGTGAGAACACAGCCAGTTTTTACCAGAAGAAAGCTGATGGGTTCTCTAGTAATGTGAGGGGTTCATGAGAGGAGACTGCCTCTGTTACTGTTGTGATCACAGAGTAAACTAAAACAACCAGTCCGAAAGCTAATATTTAATTTTCTTTCTTGCTTTCTTGCCAAGTCAGTTTTCTACTCTTCTGAGCTGAATCAAATTATTATGTGATCAAATAAGTACCACAGAGAGGGTAAGTTGAGGTGGTCAGGTAGGAGAGAAGGAAAGAGGAATGAATCCCAGTGAAGAGATGTTAATTTAGCCAAGTCATCTTACGGAAATGCACCCTCAGGGATTTGCTTGCAGAACCTCTTCACAGAAGAGCCGAGTTTCTTCCAACATGCCTGGACCAATGAAGGACAGGATTTGCACATACATTTGCGGATTTGAACAGTAAAAGTTGCAGAATTTTATATCCTGTAGTTCTTTTCTTTTTATAGTGGCAAAACAGTTTTCTGAACACAACCTGTAACAGAAGAATAGAGTGCTAGCTACTGTGCAGTTTTCTATTAACATTTTTACCCCTTAAGTGGAACACAGCCATCTGTATTGTGTATTTGCTGCCAAAGATTGCCACAATAAAAATCACCTCTGTCAAATTAAAAGATTTCATAAATATTACACTTCTTTTATTCATTACCATAGTACTCATTAGGAGCTGGGCAAACCCATCCAGAATATTTTAATAGCAAGTTGACACCTGAAACCAGAAACCTGAGTGTTAGCTGGATGTATGCTCTGATCTCTAAAGAAGCATCTTCTACCTTCAGTCTTTACAAATTCCAGGGCTCTTCCTGGCCCAGCTTTACTTGAGGCATTCTCAGAATAATCTGAGCTACTAAATCACACAGTTCAGGTTTAACACAAAAAAAATCCTTCGAATCCAACCATGTCTTTGACTGGAGCACAGATCTCAGTCAGAGATGTAAGTGGGCTTCTGCTGACTGCTGTGAGCAGAGGCCAAGCTGCCAGAGAGACAAGGAGAAAACCCTCACAAAGCCTGGAAAAGGGGAAAGCATGTGAAACAGGGAGAATCTGAGAGCTGAAAAGGAGATTACTTTTGTCTACCATTCCAGGATTCATTTAAAATATTTTGTAGAATGAGAAGAGACTATTTTTTTTCTGATTTTAGATCATTATTTTTCAATGTTATATTGCTGTATTTGTGGTTATGTGACAGTAGTTATTCCATTTGAATGAGGCAACCCTTCACATATATCTTATCTTCCTTCTTGCAAATTTGTAAGTATTAAAATAGAATTTAAAGGGACTCTATTCCCAGTGTGATTAGTTAAAAGCATGAAGCAACCTCTACTGAAATAATTTATAATTTTGCAAACCTCTTTAGAAGGTAGCCATTTTTAAACAATTTTTAAGTCTAAAAGCTTGGAAATTCTGTACCTGAACTTCTTTTTCCTAAGCTTTCTAAGCAGACAGCGCTTGTCTTTCTTTGTAATTTTCTGTCACAATTTGTAAACTCCGTAATTTCTTAAGAGCTGTACACTTGCATTAATACCTTAAAATATGTCACAAAATGAGAATCTTACTAAGAAATGCATGTCTTCATAGTAAAAAATTATGCAGCTATTGCAAACATTTGGCTTTACATTTTGGAATATTGTTCCTCTTCCCTAGTTCTTTTCCCCCAAATGCCTTAATCTGCTTGAAATGGTGTCAGTAAAAAAAAAAATCTGCCATGGGTTACTGAATTTTGCTTCCTAATAACCCAACAAAACAATTATTCTGGATATGTCTCTGCCTAAAATGTAGGATGATCTTTTTGAGTTGTTCATCCGTAGTCCACACTTCTATATGTGACTTACCTGTTTTCCCTTTCTTGAGAGAACAATCCATAAGCCTTTTCCAGGAGTGTCCCCACTGGACTCTCTGGATTGTTTTTACCTGAATTTTAGCTGTAATACATTGCAGTCCCCAGGAAAGCTCTTTGATTTTTCTAAAAGTTTTCCCTGAAAATGCTGTGGATGTCAGTTGGACTGTGGAGGCAGAGTAACAATATTTTTGCAAAATAGAAAGCATTTACCCAAAAGGTGTATACTCCTCTGAGAAAAGATTTCAAACAAGTGAGTTTTATAGGTAAACCATCTTACCTATGCTTGCTGTTTTATCCCATTTTTCAAAGGCAAACATGCATTGGAATTTATGCCCTTGACTATTTTGCAAGCCAACTGAAGGACCACTTCCTGTGTGTTCACTGCTTGATCTTGCAGAACCACCCTGATCAAAGCAATGCCATGTCAGATCAGATCCAGAGCCAGGAAATGCACATTAACTCAAGAATTACATCTGAACTAATAATCCCCAAGTCTCAACAGCGCTCAGAACTGTAACATCTCTGCACCATATCTGGGCCTAACCTAGATTACACCTGACAGCTCAGTGCTTCTGCTTTATTTTCCATGTACTTTTCAGGGTTAGGATTAGGATGGATGAAGTCCACACCCCACACATGTCTACATTGATAATGCTTTCAGTTTCTCTACGCTCCACAAATCTTCCTCTATTTTAGGTTAGAGGACCATTTCTGTTCAATTAAGCATAATATCTTCTTTTTTCCCCCATCC